>JAHZNJ010002688.1:0-14822 GCA_027744475.1 Lepidocyrtus cf. sotoi NNG-2020
TTTAGCTGTGTACTCTTTTTATTGGCTAATTGATCATTATCATTAATGTTTTTTAAATATTTCTGGGGTAACTACATAATTAAAACGAACTCTATAATAGGTTTTGGGCATAAAATAACGTTAACATTACAATACTGCATTTATAGTAACTATTAATAGTTACTATTAATATTATTCTATGGGTTTTGGGTTTTGGGTTCCAATGAATTGAAATAAATTGCTTCTATTTCATTTTTAAGTTTTTGATCAATAATGAATGGCACACTTGGATAGACTATGACCGGTTCCATGAGTTATTTGACGATTACAAACGTTCCGGAAAAATCTTTACCACTCTGGTAAGAGTAAGAGGGTTGGGTAATTTACATTGTGTAAACTATAACCTAACCTGTGACAGACATTACTTATTTACTTTATTATTTGACGAACGATTTTGAATTTTGCAGGACTATGCTTCCAAAACACCAGACTGGGCATGCTATGGTGCTTTTGAAAGAGGATTTGATCCAATTGAGACTCGTTGGCAGCGAAAAAATACCAAAAAAGAAATCGGTGGCTGTTGAATGTGGATCGTTTCTGAATTGTTGCTGCACCATTTGCTTATCATTACAATTACAAATTACAATTTTATGATACAATACATATTATTATCTCAGTTGCTCTTATTTCTACTTTTACCCTTAAGTACTTAGAATTTTTAAGTATAATATACAATATTTAGAAATGGAATGTATGAAAATCTTACTTCGCCTTTATCTGTAATGTAATAATAAGGTTATTAGTTTCGATTTGTAATTTTTTAGACTTTAAAAATAGTTTGTTGTTCACATAAAAACAAATAAAAGTCTCTTGATACAAAACAATGAGCTTTTGCCTCTCACGAGACAAGTCAATTGCAATCGGCGCTCTGCATGGTAGTCAAGTCCAAAAATGGTTCTGTAGGTATTTCTTCTGTGTTTGAAAGTCGTTAAGGTGAAGTGAATGGGTAGAAGAGATAAAGATCGCATTTATTTAAAAGCATTTCTTTGTAATTCGTGTCTCATTTTCTCTGTTCTCTGCAAAAATCTGACTGAAAAATCGTAACAAATAAGTGTTAGTGTTGGTGGGTGGGATCGCGCTCTTTATAATAATTTTGCTCGTAATCGTTTACATCCTCAAAACTTCATTATGATTCCCGCATCGAAGCAAGTAGTTGACCAGATAATTCTCGAATCAGCAAATGTTTTAGCTGATGAAATTCCAAGCATTTATGCAAGCATTCAGGAAAATACGCGCTTGGAAAGAAAGGACCGCTCCTCTATATCTTCTAACAAGTCAAACAAATCAGCATCAGAATCCTTCGATTCCACTTGCACTCGAACAGCAAGTGAACTAGAGAATTTCAAAACCAGAGTAATAACAGATGAGCGTCTCAGGAATATTTTCCGGCTTCGGGAAAACTTCTCCGAAAGGTTTGATAATCGACCGTACCTTCACCCTCATGGAACTACGGATTTCAACTATAAAGCCATTCCAGAGGAGAGGAAGGAGGGATTCGAGCGCTTCAAGAATCAAATTCGGAAGGAGAACTACAAATATTTTTATGACCATCCAGAGCTCAGAGCGCTGATGTACTTGTTCACGAAAAAACTGCTCCAGACTAGACCATCCGATCCCGTTCGATACTTGGCTGAATATTTCACATCGGAATTGGCAGAAAAGGATATACAATCTCTAATCGAAGCGGAAATGAGAAAAATAAGCAATTATCGAATCTCCAAAATGTTGGCTGCAGGAAAAGTGAGGCTAGTTAAACCACGGCCCGAGTCTCCTAAAAAAGAGGTATGTTCTTTTTAATAAAGCAGAGTGTTACGATACGAAAGCAAGGAACTTTTTCAATCAGCCAAACAGAAACAGTAAAATAATCAGAGTTGACTTTATCTTTTTCTTGCAGACTCCACCGGAACCAATACCGCCGAAACCAAAGAAGCAATGCAAGATATGCCCTAAACACTGCGTTTGCATCAAACGTGGCAAAATAGTCAACCGTAAAACTGTGGAAGAAACGCCAAAGGCACCCGGAAAAGTGTCACAGGACAACTCTACAGCAGCATCCACTGTAAAAAGTCCGAATCATTTCTTTAGTTCCGAAGAGGAAGAGGAAGAAGAATTTGAGGAGGAATTTCATCCTAAAACTGAGTCAACTGAAGCCGAAGACGTTCTTACTGTATTTCTTCGAACTGAAGATGGATTAAACGATAAAGCAAACCAGCGATAGCGTAACATATTAAGAATTTACGATTAAAATAGATAGCATACCGTATATACATTTAATGAACATAAAAGTTACTGCTATCCTTATCTAATTTAATTCGAATTTTTTAAGATCTACAATTAATTATTATTGTAATACACGTATATGAGCAAATGTTATAATAAAATAGATAAGAATTTCTCAATTTTTACCAAAATGATGAATAATCAAGAAATTAAATAAACATACATAATTACATCAACCTGTAGTAAATTAGATTTTATTGGGAAATCATGATCTAGAGACAGGTGTAGTAGTTTGTAAATTACTAAAACTACGCTTTCCCTCTTTTTATTTAAATCAAATGTTTCTTAATTAAAATAAAATTAATTACGGATACATAATTTAATTTATTACATTTACTTTGGAAAGATGAGCATGTCTTTTACGGAGCAACTAGAATTACATAGAACTACCTATGCATATTTAAACTTTATTAGCATAAAACAACAAGTCTTTTGATATTTTATAACACCTCATTCACAAGCGATGGCGCTTTTACTGCCCTACGCTATGTACAATAACAGTTTTTAAAGATAAATGGCATGAAAAAGGTATTTTCGTATTTGTAAATCAGGAATAATTGTAAATTGTATGGAATAATTATAACCTAGCACACGTCTTCTTAAGTATTATTTAGTATTACACAATTTGATATGTAGTAAATAACAGAAAACATAAATAATCAATCAGAATAAATGCAAAACCCATTTTTGGTAATGGCCGACTAGATCCTACAACATTTAATATCTACTCAATAAAATAAAATGACCAAAAAGCGACAAAGGGAGTTGTTGTCTCATACTGTTAACAAATCACTCTACAACAGAAACGATATTAGAATCTTCTGCAGTATTACTTTATAAACTAGTATTTGTATAACGGTTACACAGGCTCAAGTTAAGCAATTGAAATCCATCGATCCAAAAGTGGAAGAATTTTGAGACGAGACTTTATTGAACTGGTTATCCGATGATGGTTTTGGTTAACCACCTTATTGCACTTTTGATTTGTTATTGTGGTGATGACCAGAGGTTCCATTTGTTGTAGTTGATGAATTATCGTCTGCACTTTTGTCAGATAGAGTATCATAAATTGGGGCAAAGTTCTGAAATTATAAAAAGATTTATAAGCTATAAATAGTTTAGACAAAACCAAGATTCCTGTAAACTTGGAAGCATTTACAAAAAATCATACCTTAATTATCAAATAAACAGCACCAATGTACGACGCGATGGCCAATGAGAGAACGAGATCAAAAACTGCTGGTTTCACGCTATACAAAAGAAAATATTTATGAAGAAAAATAATTTCATTTTTCGGTACAAATCAATCACAAACATCCTTGCGTAGCTATAAGAGGAAAAAAATTGCAATCATGAAAAGCTTACTACTGTACGATAATAAACGTAACTTACTCATAAGCAACAATATTTCCACTTGTGTTATCATAGAAAACGAGATTAGCATCACGTTTATCCGGCTTCATTGTAAACAGAGATGTTTCATGGGTGTACCTGATGACAAAAGTTCAAATTATTATTTTTATTAACATGTTATTGTCATAATATGTCATTAATCGAGTTCTACTTTACAAACGAAATAATACGTTACCTGGCCAGAACATTTCGCAACGATTGTACAAACTTATTTTGCTTTCCAGCAAGTAACTGAGCAGAACGAGGCTGTGCAGTAATGAATTCCAGCAGAGAACTTACAGATTCGTCTGACACTCCCTAAATAAATAGAATTACAGTGAAGTGAAGAAATATTTCAATTTGTTAATTGATCTAGTGCATCCATAGGTCATAATTGTTTATTAAAGTTATCTTTTCTCTTACCAGGGACCCAGAGAATGCAGTGCCAACCTCAGTTACATTATATAGACTAGCTGCTAGTGCTTCTGCAATAACTCTGGTTTTTCCCGCCAGGTTTTCTACATCCACATTATCTTTAACATCAAGCATACTAGATTTCAGTGTAGACGGATTCTGTTAAGAATAGAAAACATCATTGGTATTATTTTATAAATCATAAAAAACTATGAATCAAAATAAATACTTTTATCGGACGTGCCAAAAAAGTGAATTACCTCAGCAGAAGATAATGTAATTGCATTAATCTTCTTCAAATGGAACTTCTCATGTTCCCAGGCAAGCAAGTTTTCGGTTCGGATTTTCTTTTGGATTACTTCTACCTGAATCGATGGCTCCAGTTCAGCAGCTGCTTTCTTCAAATTCTGAAGAAATATTTATTTGAAACTGCTATTAGACCTAGTTTGCCAATAATTGGTTAAAATTACTGATTCAATTTGATTTGATTTAGCTGCGTACATTAATGAAAGTATTCAACATCGTTCCTTCTCTAATATTTCTTGAAACATGAATGTATAGTCTATCCGAATTAGTTGTGAGGGAGTCTAAGCAGACAACAAGTCGTGTATCTTGTAGGTCACTTTGATCAGATGAATCAACCTGATCCTCTAGATACTTCTGAGTTCCTTGATAATTGAAGTGGCCAGCTCCAGATAAGAGAAACAGCAATGAATTGGAAGGCCTCCCACCCAATTTAGAACCCGTTCCTTTAGTACTGTACAAGTGTGAGAAGACACGCGCTAGTTCAAGAAGTGACACAGCTCCTGATCCGTTCGAGTCGCCCCCAAAGGAAAGTTCTGCGGCTGGGCTCATGCTATCATAATGAGTGGAGAGAAGAATGGGAAAACTTCGACTCTGCTTAGATCCCAACAGTGCCCCTTGAACACTGAGTATTTGCGCATCAGACATCACTTTAGGAGTTCCAAGGGAAGACACAATTTGGACACCATTCCCATGAATGTGTTGGAACAATGTTTGAAGCGCTGAAGAAGCAGCACTCATGCTTTCGGCACTCTCTCTGATCGTCTGGTAAACTTCATTGAGTTCAGGTGTTTCCTGCACAAAGTACACTGGGACAGTCGTGAATTCCTCCAGCATTACTTGCTCCAGCTCTTGGATTTGCTCCTTCAGTTCTCCAGTTATGCCGGACAGGTCAGCCGGAACGATGACTACGACACCGGCTACACTGTGTCTCAAGAGGTCTCTGTACATTGTAATGGTCAAATCAATCAGGCGGACAACATAGCATCTTCGTGGACTAGAAACGATCGGAGAGCCAGGAAGGATACGAGTTTCCAAGTTAAGCAATGATCCACTGGATCCTAAATTCATTAAAAAAATAAATAAATGAAGTTTGACATTTGAAAGAAATGTTTTAGTTTACGTGAAAATCGTGCTAAGCTTACCATAAGAAGAGCCATGAAGCTCAAATTGCTGCAGTCTAAATGCTGGGAATTCTTTGGCGGCCAAGCATGTTGGTGAAATGGAAACGAAGATTGGAAGGGCAACTAATAAGTAGGCGAAGAAGGAAGTTCGAACCAAGTCAAACAGCTCGTTACCCTGATCAAACCACATGATGATGGCTGATCACACAAACCCCTCTCCAACCGTATACAATTAATCAATTTTTATTCCTTGGAAATAGCTTTTGAATTTCGAATAAACTAAATGGTTTTAGAAATTATAAAAAAGCTAAACTGCAAAACGTACAAACTCAGTAATTATATAACTTGCACTGTTGCACTCTTCTGCGCGGATCCACGATATCTAACGAACTTTTATCTTTACAAACAAACTAGGTCATAAGTTATAAGTTGAGTATTATTAATTTAGTATTGCTTTGGTGTATAAGAGGATTTCCCAAAAGACAAACAGTTTCTGTTGATTTGATATCGATTTGTTCACCACCACCACCTGATCAATTAGCTTAAAACCATTTTCACATTTTTCTATAAAAAATTATGCAAGTAAACAAGGTGTCGGCTTATTATAAGGAAATCGGCCGACTGCCTGTACAGTAGACCCAGGATTTTGATTTTTGTTGGTTGTTTTTGCAAGTCTGATGGGGTGAGATGATACTCGGTTGTGCATCAGAGCCAAACTTCGTGTTTTTCCTCCTCCCTGCCTCACTCATGTCAGTATAGAAATGGTATTGTGCTTTTTTGCCACACATCCAATCCACCAGCATCCAGCAATTTCCATTCTTTTTTCGTTCGTCTCACAATCATTTAGTTGAGCTTTTTAGAACTAGCGCAACTGGCCAGTAAAATTGTCGATAAATATGATTTTATGATGGTTTACTTTCACCTTTTCTTTTTCCAGTTTTCACTATATGTTCCATTTTATACTTCAATTACAGCAATATGATTAAAATTAATTATGAAAAAATGTATTAATATTAATTAATGTAACTATTTGATAGGATTAGAAATTATATAAGTCAATTAAAAATGAAGAACGTTCAGAGTGTATGAGTGACTTGCGATGGCGTGGCGAACGATTTGCATAAATTGCACTGTTAGCAATTAGCATTTTATTTAACTTGCTTGCCCAGGACAAACGAAACCTCGTCGTCAACGTCATGATATACCTACATACATATTATTTCATTTCCCTTCCAATAAAATGCATCCACCGACATAGTTTCTTTACTATGTACTTTTTATTCAACTGCAACTTTATTTGCTCGTAATCCCTTGCAGGTCTCTCGGTTTTAGTGTTAGCAAAGTAAAGCAAACAACTATTTCCTCGATTTTTCAACTACATAGGTATTTGCAGTTGAGCTTCATCCTGCAACTTTTCTCAATCTCAATCTCAACCCTTTCTCATACATTTCATCATTAACAGGACAAGGCAGCAGCGTTGTTAGAATGGAATGAAAAACGGTTCAACTTTCTCTTCAGGAATTTGCTGTTTGATTAGAATATTAGAAGAGGAGATGTAACCAAGGCTGGGTAAAATTGAGATGATCTGACATAGTAGATGGTTCGCTGTTGAAAAGCAGGGAAAATATTATTAATCAAACATTACTTACAATTCTCTTCATAAAGTTTACTTACTTATCTAGTCAATCATTTGTCACATATATTGCAAAAACTACGCTAAATTCATATTGAAGAGCAGTCAAAAAGTTCAAATCGAAAGATAGAATTGCAAAAGGTACATACTTTCTCAGAATTCGATTTTTAAAATATTGCATTATTACTTTCTTTCCCAATCTCAAAGAAGTTTTAGAAAGAAGGAGCAGTCACTAAACGAAACGGTTTTACAAATATTTTATTACTTTTATTGCAATAAAATAATTTCCCGCTGCTGCATAATATTCGCAGCTCAACTCTGTGTGAAATGAAATTGTTGGAATTGAATTTGAAACCAAAATACTACGCTGTAAGCAATGATTTATTGGTATGTACTACATAAACTGATTTTCATCTCGAGAATGACGCAAGTAACGTGATATACATTCAACAAGAAGCAAATATGAGACGAGATTTGTAGTTTGCAAAACGGGACTTTAATTTACAAAGACAACTTCCAGTAATCTTTACATGACCAAAAATGCAAATGTCTACATGTAGCAAATTCCAATTCATCAATATAAGATGGAATTAAATTACATATACCTACTTTAATCGCATGCTTATGCGAAACTTACGAAGTTACCTAAATAAAGTGTTTTTGAAAGTCAAATGATAAATTATACGCTTGAAGTTTAACTATGGGGTAATATGAGATTATGCCGAAAGACACATTTAACTATATTTAATTTGTAATTTGCGTCATCATTACTCATCTCATCGAAATTAAATAAAATATTAAGCTTTATACATTGAATATTAAATACAAATAAACAACGCTAGAATTGTATTTTTATGATAAAACCATCTATAGTTTTTATTGACAAAATGTTCGCCGAATTTCCCTTCACTTGGTTTGGTTGTTGTGTTAGTAGAACCTCAACCAAAGCACGGAAGTAGCAGCTTCATCCCAGTTGAACCCTGTTAGGTTTTTGGAACTGGAGAATGATTATGAAGAACGTGACTGTTGTTGTCATCACCTTTGGCAGTCCGCATTCCGCGTGTAAGTTATAAAAAGAGATGGTTAGTTACATAGTTAGTGTTTATTTTCGTGGTTAATTCATGTTTTTCAACTGAACGAGTTTAATTCAGCGGTTCGTTTGGTGGTTTGGTTATAGTGGGGTTTTGACTTAGGTATTTTATAAATACATACCGTTTTGAAGGTGGAATAAGATACTGTAAACATGCCATTCCCGGAAACGCCAATAGAATTGAATGTAATTTCATGAATTAGCACAAGCAACCTCCTTTCAGGCAGAAATGCGTTGTTCAAAGGCTCAGAAAGCCATTCTCTTACAGCGTAGACCTATGATGGATCAAAGAAATAGTACAAGTAATGCCGTTATTATTTGAACTTCCATAATTGAATTGTTGCTTAAAAAACTTGTTAAATCCTCTCTGCAATTATTCTATTAACCTACTTGGTTGACAATTTCGCTCCCAACGAAAAACATAATAATGAAAACTGAGAAGAAGAATGCCACACGAAGTTTCCCAAACCAGTCCTCCAACACCAGCACAGCGTCCATACACGTGGAAAGGTACATGATCGAGGAGAAAACGTAAGCGAAAAGGAGTTGTCCTAGTGCCTTGTTTACCCGGTTTGAGAAGGCTTTGCAAACTTCATATCTCTTCAAAAGCATACTTCCTTTCAAAGCTTCTTTTGATTCCGCTTGTTCTTGTTTCATTTCTTTTCTTTCCTTTTCATCTTTTCCGGTTGCTTTGTTTCCAAGAGTTGGAGAAGGAGAAAGCAGCAAAGCTGGCGGTGGAACTCCGTTGTGTGGACTACGACTTAACTGAAGGAGAATGCTTCCAGAACTAGTTTCACAATTCCTGGAATCGTCTTGAAAGCATTTACCATTGGGATTGTCCTCAACTAAACTTCTACATTGATGCTGTTGGTGTTCATATTCGAAATTGTATGGGACCGACTGATCGTCGCCTACAATCTTGCCATTTTCCACAGTCACATCTTCTCCTTTAGCTTTTCCTTCTCTTAGCAATTCCCTTATTGATCCTGTAGAAGTCCAGAGGCTAAAGCAACAAATTAGAGGGAAGAAGTCGGCATAAAAGCCTATAATCTGCCGGGAAATTTCCATCAGAAAAGCGATTACTCCAACGAGCCCATCTATAACGGAAATATCTCCAAGCTGTGGAGGATTTCCATTATTGCAAGATCCGTCAATATACAGCTGCTGTTGGATCCCATCAATTTTTTCTTCCTGGAGGAAAAAGACAGAGCGACCCTTCACAACTAGACAGCGGAATAGCATTGAAGGGTCCCATATTACGGTAGACGGAACGAGTTTGTGGCCTGAGATGGTGTACAACAATGGCAAGATGGTGAAGAGAAAACAGGAGACTGACGCAAAAAACTTTACCTGTAATAAAGGCGTTACTTAAAATTAAAATTGTTTACGTCCATTTTAAACAGTATGATAAAAATCATAATTTTAATTAACAGAGCAGATTGCTATGTGGGTACCTTTATAGTAGATTTTGCATAACCTTCACAATCAAAATTCACCAAAGCCAAAAACCTTTCTTGTCTTCTCCAAAATGAAACAATCAGTAAAAAGATGTGATGGTAAGCAGCATTCAAATTAAACGCCAAGGTAAAGTAGACGACCGGGTCTTTGTATAGATGGTTCACAGGAATCTTCCGAGTTTCATTTATGTACCAAAACCCAAGGAGAAGGTATTGTAATCCACACAAAATCTGCACATGACATTGATTATTGTAAACAAAATATATTATTTTGAGTTATGAAAATCAAAATCGACTAAAAAATTTATCCAAAAAACAATTTCACAGAATAATGTTGTTGTATATTTTCACATACGCTTTGAAACCAGTTCCTTCCCAGCCGGAACTTTCTTTCCTTCTGTGACCATTCTAAACGAAACGGAATTACACAGAGGTAGTAGCCCCATTTGAAGTATAAAATAAAAAATCCAGTCCAGTCGTTTTTCCAGTGCATTTTATTCTATTTTTCACTCAGCCCAGCGGCTTACTTTTTTCCGGAAATATCAAAGTGGTAAATATTAAAATGTAAAAAGCACAGTTAGAAATAACTGGATAAAGAACAAAGTGAAGAACAAAAGAAATTCATTTTGTTTGAGAGAATATTAACTTTTGAACAAGCTTTCGACATCATGTTTGTTGGGGAACTGGAGATCAATTACCATTTTCAGATGGATTTTGGGGAAAATATAATTTTTTTTCAATTATTATAATGATGTCAGAAACTTGACCTTTGTCCATTTGTCCGCGGTAGATGATATGCACGTGTAATTGGCTTGCTTCTGCGACTTCTCTATTTTCTCTTACTTTTCTCTCCCTCTCTCTCTCTCTCTCTCTCTCTCTCTCTACTTTAATTATTTTTATACCTTGGTGTATGTGGGTTCTCATCTCATTTGTGTTGAACTTTTGTTCTTCCTCACTCAGTCTTCTAATTTATTAAATAGAATTTGAATAGATAGTAACAGTAATTTAATCAGACTTAATAAGCCTGATGAAATCTAGCAGACAAATTCATCATTTGTAGAATTGAATTTGAATAGATAGTAACAGTAATTTAATCAGACTTAATAAGCCTGATGAAATCTAGCAGACAAATTCATCATTTGTAGGAAATTCTCTATCACATCACAAAATAAACAAAGATGATCGATATATTATTGGCAGCTAAAAAACTATTAAAATATTCGAAAACTCCATTAATGCGCTATCAATTTTGAGTTCGACCCCGTACTTATCAGTCAAATCCAATATTATACTACATTGGCTTTTACTTAAATGTCGGAAGCAGGACTTTCAGGATGAATGATTTCTCCGAAACTTTTGGCGTAGTATTATGAAGGTTAATGTTATAGCTTACATTAGCAGGAGGTGAAAGCTAGAAAGTGGATGCAAAAAAGTTGTCTTGGTTTACTCCTTGCTTGCATCACGTGTAATTGAATACGCAAAATTATGTAGAAGGAAAGGGAACACGTCAATTTTCTTTTTGCATCATCTATACATTTCCGATCATTGCGTCAGCATCAGCCAGCATCATTTTCTAAAGTACAATAGGTATGCTCACTGCTTTTGCTTTTCTCCGTAAAGATGAAATACAATTGTGTAAAAATTCGAAATGAAATTGCATTTTTGCTTCTATTCTTGTTATTGTAAGAACGATTTTCTGCATTTTTGTTGTGTTTGATTTTGATTGAGAAACTGATGTAGAAAATCTCAATTTGAGATGCTCGTCATTTTTGCATCTTCATTTTCAAAAAATCAGAATTTTATGCACCCACGAATGAAATAATAATGTCAAGAAATAGTTTTCTCTGAATTTATGTATACCTATTTGGCCTTGAATGGATTGAATTTAAATGCTGCGCTGTAATATGATAAATTTCTTTTCAAAGAGGGGAAAGTAAAGTGTCACATCACAACTCTTCTGCCACACCACACCATCATACTTACCCAGATGCTTACTTAACCTACAATACGTTACACGAGCAAAGTAAAAGCTCACTTCAAAGCAGAAGTGAAATTCGATGATCCAAATGTGTTCATGGTAAGATTGCATATTGCATAGGCAAGAAATTATTCATTTTCAAGAAGACCAATTGTATGGATGGATTTTGATTTTTTCTTTATTGTGTTGTAGCTTTCACTTGATTGCCTTGATATTACATTTTGTATATAGAATAACACATATGTACATAACAGTAACTTGAGCTATGGGGTTTAGACTTCAATTATGTCAATATATTATAACTAGGTAAACTATTTTTTGGAAGGTACAACATATTATACAAGAGTTGATTGAAAATTTAATATACATACTTACATTTAATTGCTTTTTCACTTCTGGCAGTGCCTGTAAATACAAATGGGTAGAATAATAGCTAACTTTTTAAAATGTAATTTACTTTTAAACTTAGGTAAATAACTAAATATTACTTACCTATACTTACATACATATTATTATTATTTATGTGGATACCCTGTCTGTACTGAACTCTTCAACTGTTCAACATTCACATTTTCTTCTTACACTACACATTTTAAAAACTGTTAATTTGTAAATGCAGATCTTTACTCAAAAATTTTAAATTAGATTTGCCATTGCATACCTTCATATTTCTTCCACAGTCACGTTGCTACTATAAAGCCTTTTTCCTTTTATAAAATTACGACTTTGGGGAATTTGCTTTTCATGCCCTTGATTACTGTCATCAAAGTCATCATGCCCTTGAATGTTTTCAGTTATTAAATATTTATAATTATAACTATACGCACACAAGCAAAAATTTAAGATTGCACTTTATTTAATTTAATGCCTTTGTTTGCTTTATAAAAAGAAATAGTGACTCAATTTCTGTACTAGTTAATTAATTAAAACCCTGTTCTGCTCCGAAAAGATTTTTTAGTAACTTTTGATTACTAAAATTTTAGTTTCTATTATTATGAAATATGGCCTCCTTTTGTTTGGAAAGAAGGAAAGGAAAAAATTATTTTGCTTGTACATTTACTATTTTCTAAAGAAAAACTTGATTGACAAAAACACGTTTTCAGTTTTACTTCAAAATTGGTAAAAAAAAAGTTTTATATTTGACTATGCAATGTTTTAGGGAATATATTGTTTACCTACGTACGTGCTTTTGCTTAGGTATTATTCGTCTTAATTATGCTCAAATCAGAATCCCAAGTTACATAGTCAGCGTAGGTATCAATTTTCCTAAAAGCTAGTCTTGTGTATCGGAGAAAATTTCTTTCAAAACTTGTCAACTCTCTCCCCGTATAAGTTCCATTCTCTTTGCAAAGTTCTAGCTTAAAACATGACGCTTTCTTGGGTATTCCAGCAGTTTCGAAAATCTCTTCAACTTTCAAAATTGTATTTGCTTCTGCGATTGTTTTAGAATTTCCCGTTGTTGTTTTTTGCAAACTTTGCTTCTGCTTTTGCATTCTATCTATTTGTTTGTTTGCTTTTGCTTTTAACCTTGTCAAATCCGTCACAACAATCAACTCCGGTTTATTCTCTAACTGGAAAAACACTTTTTCCATCAATGGATAACTCCGATTCTGTGTCACATTAAATAATGCAAGTGTGGTGAGATTGGGGAAGATGGATGGGAAGTTGTTTACTACGTTCTCACCCACGTATTGATCTAAAGATAAGTTTCTAACTGAATTTGCTGCAGCAAGTGCTTCCCCTACCTGACCTGGATCATCGAAGCTCAAATCCAAATTGGTCACCGACAAAGTCTCCAACGTTGGAGGGAGATTCGAAACATTCAAGAAAATTTCATAGCCTGGCCAATCACAATGAAATCTCTGAAATAAATGCAGCTCACGCAGATTTCTTAACGTGTCCGTAATTTCACCTAGTTCCGCAGTTGAAGACGGCACAGCATTATTTAAAAATAGGAATTCCAAAGTGTCTTTATTCTGCTTCAGCTTCTCCAACGTAGCATTCTTCACCGGGCACCAATTCAAAGACAAGGTAGTAAGTGGAAAGCTCTTTTTCGGGTCGAAATGTTTTAGCATGTCTTCGCAAGTATGTGTATTTATGTTTATTTCCCCGTAGTCGGGCTCAATATCAAGAATTTTTGTACCTTCTATTGAAACCTGGACTGTGATATTGAGATTGAGAAGATCCCTATTCAAATTCCAACTTTTCGCAGGATCCTTCTCAAAGAATAGTGTCTGCTTTAATGTCTCAGATTGCTTGTATTGATCCGTCTTCCCGTTTCTGAATTGGTGAAAAATGAATTTCTTTAGGTTGGGTAAGTACACCCTTGAAAAATTACCGTTGACCCACACATTCTCAATCACAATCGTTTCTAGGCTCTTCCATTCATTCAGTGATTGGGTAAGCTCATTCGCGTTAATTACTAAATCACGGATTTTCAAGGATTTTGCTGTTGCAACTGGAACCCATGGATCAAATCCTTCGAAAGTGTAGAGACCATTTTCACATCCTTCTGCTAAAATGACTCCTTCGCTTGGTTGCGTAATTACAGTCCAATCAAGAATATTGTCTTCGTCTTCTTTAGCAGTAGCAGCAGCAGGAGCAGCATTATTATCAGATTTTATGGATGAATCACTTTCGATTTCATTAAGAAAAGAAGGAGGGCTTCCAAGGGTTAGCCGTGGCCGTTGTTGTAATCCTTCGGTGGTGGCATTGACATTGTCATTAATAGACTTTAAGTCTAATTCCGATGTAAGAGAAACTAAAAACCAAAAATATTTCATGGTATTATGCATTATTACGAAGAATTAATTACGCACTGCACATTGCATGAAAGGTCACACTAATTCGTTTTACTATGTGCATGCTGCATAATAATATGCACCTAAATATTATTCTAAAAATAACTTTTTAACTTACCGATCATTATGGCAATGCCCGCAAAAGCTGCCAGGAAAACTGCCGGTGGTATCAGATACTTCCATTTTATGCTGATGAAATAAACCAAATGTAATTTAATATCATTAATTAATTAAATCCAATGCAATACACTCAATACACGAGCCCTATTGAAGAAGCCTTACAATAAATACATGCCGATAATATGCCAAAG
>JAHZNJ010002689.1:0-16026 GCA_027744475.1 Lepidocyrtus cf. sotoi NNG-2020
CACTATGTCTTTTGTCTTGCAAATGTCAATTTTATTTAGTTTCAATCATTTAATTTAGCTCGAAAATGAAATTATGCGTACAGAAAGTAAATATTGCTTAATCACGTGTTTCTGTATAACATAAATGTATAGATAGGTAGTATATAAATAATAATGGATGTATTAGTATTTAGTATTAAGTTAAACGCGCATGATACTAACTTTAGTATAAAACTCTAGTTATATGAACTTTGTGATAAGGAATATTCTTGTGTCTCTGGTCTGGTCATTTCATTAATTGTCGCCGGCATTTCGAAAAACACTTAAAAGTTATTAATTTACTCCAATAACTTTGTCTGCATGCGTTATACCAAAAAATAAGCCAGCCAGAAAGAGATGAGGTAATCCGACTTCGAGAAATTAAATGATACAAGTTTTGTTTATCATGTATCGAAGACAAAATAATAAAAAAGGTATTAATTTTTTTGTGCACAATTCTCAACTGTAAAGTCGATGACTTATTCATGATTTATTCAAATTTCCAAATTGCAATTATTAATTACACTAAATTACTAATACTAAATATAATATAAGCCTCCCCATCGAACCCATCGTTCAAATTTCATTTAATGAAAGATCTGCATAGATAATACCAATAAGATCTTTGAAATGGTATTTCAGTTAGGGTAAAAAGGTAAAATAACAGACTAATTGAACGAATTGATTGATACTGATAATAAGTTAACGAGAACGAGGCGTGAGATAGCTAAAGAATTCTGATGAATTCAAAGTTCGAATTGAATATTTTTTGTTTTTCATTCCTTTTTCCATTCATTGTTCGATGAAAAATTAAAATTATATTATATTAATTAAATAACTTTAACTCTTTTGAATCCAATTGTATAGTATGCTTGTTGCATGATGGCTTGTTGTTGCGAAAGTGAAAGGAAATGTTTATTTTTTTGTTGCCACTTTTATTACTTTCTTCCAGCGCAGCGTTGTTGCAGAGTCAGAGAAAAAGGAGAAAGTATAAAATAGCTACAATAGCTACATGCAAGCGACAATGCGACGATGCATGATACGAAACGATGTTTTCTGTTTGCTGGTCCTTTGCTTCTGCTTATGTCTGTCTGAGTGGCCCAAGAGCAAAGCCAAGCCGGCGTTCGTGCTACATTTCATGGAGTTAAGTTGACTGACGTGACATGCACTGAATGTGTGTATTAGTATTAGTATTAGTATAGTACAATGTGTTGTGTAGTGTACATTTGGTTTAGTGCATTTTTTACGTGGGAAGAAGAAGCAGAAGCAGACAAGAAATCTCTGACAGCTCAAAGTAAATAACTTTCTTTTTTACTTTGACTTGACACTGACAGTTTCATTTCATTAGTGTTTCAAATTGGAGAAATGTTTTTGTCAAAATGTACTATTTACTATATGTACTTAACTGGAGCACTCGCACTTAGCAGTTTGAGGAAAAGTAAACTGTTTCCGTCATCATCGTTGTATTAAATTCCATTCCACACTTCACTGTTGATTTTCTTACAACTGAATACGAGAGAATGAAAGGAAAATTGATACCGTTTTATGCAGCAGTGCTGGGGTTTACAGTTGTATTTCAAGATAACCGAGGTGTCCTTAGCTCAATAGATTTGCCACAGGAGTTTTTGCCTTACTACTTTTCCAGTTACCCTAAATTGTCTAAAGAATGTGAGAAAGATGACTGTCCCCATAAAGTATGATAATATCATGAATGTTTGTTTATTAAACGAAAATAAAAGTTTAAAAGTAAAAGTTGATTATTGATTAACCATTACCATTTTAGAGTATCAGTTTTAAAAAACTTTCATTTAATTCCTATAGGCTCATCTTAATAAAAATGTATGCTGGGGTTTCGAAGACAAATGCAACGATAGCCGAAGATATTCCCACCCGATTTGTGATGGAGACCACAAAGGATGGGTTAAAACAAAGAAAGAGCAAGTGGACACATTTTACAAACAAGGGGACTTCGGTTATGTGAAGAATTACAGAAACTCAATGAAACTGATATGCAAACCAACATTGCCAGTAATAAAGTCACTTGCAAACTGAATAAAGTTTCATCAATTCGCAATTTTTTTTGTATTATTTACATTCTGATTTATAGACCGACTCTGCTTTGGAGTGCTCCAAAGACATCGAATTTTGTCGAGCGAGAAATATTATGATAGACTTCAGGGCTTTGGCCAATCGTACAACTCCAGTAATGTACGATATGGATGTTCTCAATCCGGGTGAGATCGGCGGATACTGCAAATTGGATCCAAGTCAACTTGATGTGGAAGTGGGACGTCTCAGCTCTTTACAGACTTGGCTGCCGGAGCTACGCAACTTTGTGGAGCTGAAGGAGTCTCTAATACTAAACGCAGACAAACAATGCGATCAGATTATCAAGACACCAGTTTATATAATGAAAATTGACGCCAGTAAGTTCATAGGAAATATTCGAATCATTTATTTGTTACTTCATCCGTGGATTAATGATGCATTAATTTTTTATTGTTTAAATTTTTCGATAGCGGTAAACATGTACCATCATTTCTGTGACTTCTTCAACTTATTTGCTTCCCAATTTGTTAACTCCACCTCTAACAATCCGGACATGTTTCCCATAAATGCAAAAATTTTGATTTGGAGAACGTACAAGTATTCTTCAAGCTTTGAGGCTGTATTCCGAGCATTTTCATCATTCCCAGTAACGAATCTGAATGATTTTAAAGGAAAACGGGTTTGTTTTAGAAATGTTGCGTTTCCTCTTCTTCCTAGAATGATATTTGGGTTATTTTACAACACACCTTTGGTAATTACAACTATACCACACAATACATTACATAGTATTTAAGAATATATGCGGAAAATTAGGATTCGATATTACTATATTACGGTCAAAAGTTCTTACAACCTAAAAAATGATTAGGTAATTATATTACTTATTACCTTTTCAGATTTGGGGCTGCAGAAACAGCGGTCTGTTTCATGCTTTTTCAAAGTTCATTACGCACAGACTACACATCGATCAACGGACGGAACCGAATTTAAAGAAAATTAAAGTTACTCTTCTCAGTCGTGAAACGAAGTACAGAAAAATTTTAAACGAAGAAGCGTTGTTAAACGCACTGAGGAACAATAGTGGTCTGACGGTACGAAGGGTAAGACTCTAATTCTCAAACAAACACACATTCCTTTAAACTGCATTCCAGAACTTTCCTTAATGGTTTAATCTACTATTGGTTTTACACATTTAATTAAATACTGAATTCCTATAGGTTGCATTCACGTGGAGGACTGGTTGTATGTACAGAAATTTTAATGCTTATAAGATAAGGTTATTTTGAAGTTATTTATGTGTTATATTGTATTTTTCTAGACATAATTGTGGAGACGTGAATTGTTATGCGGATTTAACTCGACTTCGAGGATTGAAATACTTGACGTGGAAGGACGAATCCAAAGTTAAAGTGATCGATGATGGCAGCTTCCAAGAAACTCCTGGACCACACCCAAAACATTCAAATTACGAGTTTGATGAAGCGGAATTTTTAAAGCTAGTTGAAGAAGGAGTGACTTACATCAAAGTATCACTTGGTAAATTAAAACATGACGAGCTTTAGTAATGAACTGACGCATTTTGAACTGTACCTACTCCATAAAACTCAAACTTAACGTTTTAATCTTAATCTTGGTACTTAAATAGCTTTTAGTTTATCACGTAAAACCGCATCAACTATGCATTATAATATTAATATTTAGTATTAAGCAGTGAAAGGCTTTATTAATTAAGCCGTTTTATATTCAGTATTGATTGTGATAGTATTGATTCGAATCTTTGTTGATGTTTTTTGTTATTTAATGATTTATGCTGGTGCATTTTAAAGTAAGCTTAAAACTCATTTTAATGTTACGTATTTAATTTCACTTAAAGCCTATCGCATTTTATTAACCGTCACCGAATGACTTTGCGAATTGGCTGGGCAGATTAAGTTACTTGCATTTACAAAATACATTGACCCCTTAAAAAATAGTAAATATATTTGTCTTTTTTCACTTTTACTTTATGTAAAATGGGAAATTTCATAGCGTGAATCACTTCGGGATTGTGTCTTACCCAAGAGGAGACACGTTTGAAGGGGAGTGGGTCGAGGGAAGGTATCAAACTGGGCAGATTAAGTTACTTGCATTTACAAAATACATTGACCCCTTAAAAAATAGTAAATATATTTGTCTTTTTTCACTTTTACTTTATGTAGATAATAAAACAAACGTTTTTATTAAGAATCTCAACTCTGATTATCAATCAATCAATTTTAGTTAGTGGTAACGCTTCTTTGTCAATGGTACTCTCCTCTGGGAGTTACAGAATGAGCCAGGAATCCTTTCAGGAAGGAATTTTGGGGCCACTTGCTCCAAAGAATCATGAACTTTACGGCAATTCTTCTCGAACCAAACTCGCTCAGCAGATAAAGCTTTCCGTTTGAGAAATCCGTCATAACCTCGAACATCTCCATTTTTGGGATTGTAATAGCCATCGCCAATATCGTACATGCCTGCAGGGATGTGGGGTGGAGGATGTTGATCACTGCGAGTGAAAATCGAAGAAATGATTAAAAAGCGTTTGTTACTGAAATTGACGAGTGATTTTGTTTTTATAAAACTTCTGTAACGTGCTTACCTAAACAAAGTCTTTCCAGCAGGTTGGATACCGTAGTAAGTTTCAACTTTAAATCTGAAATTGAAAAAAAGCAAAATATTATTGTTTTTTATTGGTTAAATGTTAAATTCAAATTGTTTTAAATAGTTGAATTTTCCTCCATTTCACCTGCGGTCTGGCGGCTCACAATGTTTCCAATCCTTGTTTGCAAACTTCAACCCGTCGCAGAATGTAATCTGTCCAGTTTGATACCTTCCCTCGACCCACTCCCCTTCAAACGTGTCTCCTCTTGGGTAAGACACAATCCCGAAGTGATTCACGCTATGAAATTTCCCATTGAGAAATTCACTTTCAATCGTAGCTCCAGTTGGGTGCTCGTACTTCCCTTTGAAGAACTGCCTGTTCACAAATTGTCCAATGAATCTACTTCCGGTACAGAGCTTCTCATCTTTGAAATAGTTATCCATGAGGGGCTGCAGGAGCTGCTTCTTATTTGAAAGGGAAATAATCTCCGGTCCTTTCCGTTTTGTATCTATATTTGGATCCGTTTCTTTGGCTTGCTGCATTGCCAAGTCTTGAGATGCTTGTCGCGTGGGAGGTTCTTTAACCCTGAAGTCCTCCAGTTGAGGATATATTTGCTTGTAGATTAGCAGAGCGGCATCCGCCGGAAGAAAGGTCATTTCAATTGTCTGGCTGAATCCATCCGCCTTTCCTGCAACTTCGTGCTTATGTGCTCGATGAAGGTTTACTTGAACTTCTGCGTCCACCATTTCCTCCGAAGCCAGATGGATGAGAGATAGGTCGTTATAAACAGAAACTCCCTTGTCATATGTCATTCGAACTTTGGATGGTTCTCCAGGAAGAACGTCGGAAAGATCGGAGTTGAAGGAGGAGATGGAATCTCCTTGTTTTAATTCATGCATCAACCTTTTCTTCTCACTTTTGGTTCGAGGCTTGGGGAAAGTTATTCCGGTTTTTTGCATATACTCTGCCAAATCTTCCTCCAGAACTTCGATAACATACTTGGCAAATTCTTTAGCTTCGGGGCGAGATAAGTCCGTTTTCTTCATTATGTCGGGAGGAGGGTCTGATGCTTCATTTGTGGTGAGAGTTTCTAATAGATGAAATAAAAGCCAAATAATTAACCAATTAATAACGAGTCATTGGCCATAGTAATAATTCAGGTCGATTTTTTCATCTCTACCTTCATCTTCCAAGAAATCTTCAATTCTTGGACCTGGTGGGGGCTTCTTAAGAAATTCAACCAAGTGGCTTTCGTCCCCATCCCCATCAGTGTCTTCTTCATGTCCCATTTCATTATCGTTGTAATCAGGGCTGGTTTTCTGCTTGGATGGATCGTCGTCCTCATCGAGATCATCGAAGGTTGTGATGTCTTCATCATTATCCAAAGGAAGATCTTTGCTAGTTCCTGTTAAGGCTTCTTCTGTTGTGACGAGTTGCTCAGCGTCCTCATCTTCCCCGTCTACGTTAGAATCGTATGGCGTTGAAGACATTGTGTAAGCTTAATTTACAGTATTTGAAATAGTAGTGCGAATCTTTACAAACCATTTAAGACTGCTGCTTAAATCAGTAGATTGCGTAGTGAAGTGCAGAAAAGTGTATCGCAAGGTCAAGCTAAAATTACAAGTTCTTCTCGCTCGCGTCGTCCCATCCCATTTTCAAAGCAAAGAAGCTTGAAGGTTGTATAGATGGTAGTCATGTCAATCAGCAGAATTATATTCGATGTTGATTAAAAACAGAAGCCCAGAAAATTCAACGAAGCCAATCTTTGTTCAAGTTGCAATTTTTTCGTGTGGACAGCAAATTATAATTTTACGCTAAAGTAGATAAGCACCCATCCTCCCCACTCAGTTTACCACATTTTGGAACAAGTCATTCAAAATTAACAAGTGTGTAACGTTTCTGTCCTTTTCCTGGAGAGGCTCACTATTTTATCTTATAGGATTCTGCTACTTACAGTTATACTTTCGTTCTTCCGTAATTAATAGCACACTGCTATGTCTGCATCGGTAAGTTTTTTTTTTTTTGCTGAAATGGAGCATTCTGAAACATTCAGCTTTGGCAGTTACTTACATTGCAACTAACGCTTGTGATTCATTGATGCTCAATAATTTTATTGCCTTTGCAGAAATGTGGAGCACCAATCAAGCCGAGAGTTCCCGAAACCCTAACATTCACTCCGCCAGGATGTAAGGATGACGCAGCCAATAACAATAATAAGGCTCCAGTAGATGAATCCAAGCAGGAGCTAGAACGGGAACTTAAGAAGTGCTCCTCCAGACCAATGCCGAAGACGGACTGTTCCTCATGTACGAAGAAGGAAAAGAAGTCCTCCTCTTCCTGTAGCAACGAAAGATTGCCGCCGCCGCCAGTAGCTGTAAAGTGTGAGGAAGCTCCCAAAAAATGTGGAGGAGGTGGTGGGAATGACAACAGCCCCTACGTTCCATTAACTACTATACCAAAAATGGAATGTGGCTTTGATGAATCCTGTGGCAAGAAGAAGGATGACTGCGACTGTAAGGCTCCTCCACCTCCAAAGGTTGAATGTCAGATCGAAGAGCCGAAGAAGCGAGACTGCAACTGTGGCAAGCCCATTGCTCCTACTCCAAGACCGGAATGTGGTAGTTGTAACGGAAAAGGCTCTCGTTGTGGACCCAATACGGCTTGTGAAGTCATTCCATTGAAAATGGTAACTTGAAAACTTCTTATTGACTATTTTTACGTTCATTTTTTTCTAATAAAGAATTTGGAGGAAAGGTTCTAATTTTTTTAACTATCGTTCTTCTTTCAGAAAAAGAAGAAGTAGTCAGTTCATCATTCATGCCTATTGCCTTCATTATAAATTGAACACTGAACATCCTCTCATCGTCACTCAACAATACTCAAGATCATCTAAATCTAGCTGCGTATGTTAGTAGGTTGCTGCCATCTTGTCTCAAGCTCTTTCTTGGAATTCACTAAAAATGAAAATTCTATTTTAATTGTACCATAAACCGGCCTCAAATCGTAATGGTAATGATTCTCTGACTATTCGGAAAATGGAAACTGAATAAAATGAAAAATTGTATAATATGACAGCTCCAAAACCGTAATTTCTGTTGTATCATTTATAATTCGTTTTACTATTATTACCTAATTTTTAAACTAGCATGTAATCAACAATGAATGCATTGATAGAATTATCATATTAATCATTTTTAGTCAATCAGTTTTTAAATCGGCAATCATATTATGAGAGTTGAATTACTTACAATTACTAATTGCTAGTTAAAATTAATTTATTTACGAATTAAACTGCGTTGCCGAAGTCTCGGCATTTGATATGTCAATTTACCGAATAAAGCTATAGGCTATAGACTAGTATAGACCATACGCATAATAATAGCATATAAAAACAAAGCAAGCGCATTGAAAAATTGAGACAGGCAGCGAGGTCATTTTATAGATAGAGTGAAAGAATAGTCAAAACGAGAATTGTTCATAAAAACTGCTGCTGCGTGCAAAATTGCAAAATGCACAACTCAACGTAAACAAATCGGCATTTCTTTAAAGCAAAAAACAATACAAAGTCCACCTTCCACCTTTATTCGTTGATTCTCCATAAACATCTATGCATTGCATGCAGCTCATTGTCATTCCCACCTTTTCTTTTTCTTCACATTCACAGTGCACAGTCCATGTCCGGGCCAAAAAAATCAACTAGGAAAAAGGATACCAAACAGAAAGAGATTACTTTTCTTCGTAATCATATTCCCCTTCCTCCTCCTCAACATTTTTAGTTGACAATTCTTTTTGTTACTAGATTCTATTTTGTGAATGTTTCAAAGAATTATAAGTTTAAGTTTAGTTTATTAAAATTTTTGAAAAGAATTTGCACTTCCGCTCAGGTAATAGTAAAGTAGGGCGGGAGAACAATATAATCAGAGATTATCTTCGTAGGGAAAGGCAAAGAAAAAACAGCTTAATAGTACTATTGTATAAACAATTAAAACTTAAACTGGATAAAAAGTTCTTCCGGTTTACCTGATTAATATATATAACTGAAGTGAGGTGTTCCTCGGATCCATGTACGAAAGGTGAAAGGAAGAGGATATTTTTCATTTTTGCTGCATGAAAACGGAAGTTAGTAAAAGTGAAGGAAGCATCAGCTGTTGTTATCATCTCCAGTTTAAGAGTGAGTAAATTTTTTTTTTCAATTTAATTTGGTCATATTTTGGTATGCACTAATAAATGAAGACGTTGTTGTGCTGATTGTTTTATAGGTTATATAAATACGAAAAAGCAAATATCAGATTTTGTATTATTTCTTGACGAATACAGAAAAAAAGCAGCAGTCACGCACTTCTGTAGTGTCAATAAAATAAAACTAAAACTTGCGTAATTAAATTGGTTTGGTTAAATGATAGAAGACAGTTCCAAGTATGGCAGTGTGGTTGCAGGATTACAAAATATTCAATATCTACGTTATTCATATAAATACAAATGAGTTTATTATTTTAAAGAATTTAATGTCTGTTGGAATTAAAGCATTTGTCTGGTACATCATGTAACTAGGAAAGGGTATATTATAATTGCGTCGTGTGTTGTGTTAAGCTATGCTTTTAAAGTTAGGCAGTTATGTTTGATGATGATAAGTCAAGGATAAAGTCCATTTTTTCCGATCGCAGTTTATTCATCTCTTAAAAAAGGTTTTGCGTGAATAATGAGAGATAGATTAGCTAATCATTATAGTATATAATAGGCAAGGGTTGGGCTGGGTTGGTGAACGCTGATGTGCGCTCTCTAGCATAAATAGTGTAGCAATTAGTATTAGTAAGTTTTGCTGAATAAATATGAAATGCGATTAGGATTAGACTTTGTTAGGGAAAACGTAAATAAAGACAAAAAGGTTGATGCAAACAAACAAACAATCGACGTAGTACTGTGGTAATTAGCAATTTGATGAAATCGAAACAATTAACAACAAATTGTAATAGTAACAACCAATTTTAAAAATAGAAGAAAGCTCAATTGTAATAAAAATTTAAAATCGTTTATTCTTTTATTTTATTTTGAGTTTGTGAATCGCGAGGAATGAGTTTTTGTAAAATAAATACATAGTGATTTTGAAGAAAATTGAAGTGGGTTTGCTGTCCCTTCAATAAATTTTTTCTATTTATTTTAGATTGAACGTGAAAAGACCTTGTAGTGGGTTTCTAAGTGCTTGTAGACGTGTCCATCCGCAGAATACCAACATAGGTTATCCAGCCGAAAACCGTTCCAAACCATTCCTTAATATAGTCCAGTATTCAAACATGGAAGTAGAGACAGAGAGAGTTGAGCCGGACCCTTTGTCATTACAATCAATACAAAGACTCGTAGTAAGTTAACTATTACTATTAACTATGTAGTATTAAGTATTTGAATATTTCTTGTACGGGTAATAGTGTATGACAAATTACAAAAACGCTTATTGTTGTGTTCACAGAGAGACGACGACCCCTTTCATCGTCCAGAATTGTATATTATTCGCGAAATTTACGATGCTGAAAACCCATATGAAAATTTTGAACAACAGTTGGAGCGAGCTCTTGCTCAAGAAACAAAGACGATCGTTATAGAGCCATTCAGGTTAGGAGATGAAACGTCTCGATGGATCGCCGTAGGAAACTGGCTTCATAAAACTGCTGTGTTAACTGGTTTTGGTTCTCTGATGGCCTCATTTGTTTGGTCACACACGCCTGTCGTCAATGTTCCGTTAGCGGTTGTTTCAAGTTTATGCACTGGGCTGTACTCCATCTCATGGCAGTTTGATCCTTGCTGTAAATATCAAGTGGAGACGGATCCTAAAGAATTAAGTCAATTATCTCTTCAGTCGTCTCTAAACAATTCTTCACCAGTTGTGCTTGTCCGGAAGGATGATACTAGAAGGAAGATACTCCATACTGCAGTAACAATTGCTTGTTTAACACAAATCGGGCTCAGACAGTGGTATCCTTCTATGTACAGAATCTTCAATCCTGCATATTCGAACTCTTTAGGAAATTCATCAGGGTCTTCAAGCGGAGCTGCCGGGCAGATAGTTGTTACAAGTTATTCAAGACATAACCCTCAAATGGTGCCAACTTCTTCTACTGGATTTATGAGTGTTTTAGCAGAAGGAGTTGGAATTCTGGAGTCATAAGGAAAGGAAAGGAACGACGTAATCTTTAAATGAACGAAGAAGTATTATCTAAAGATCAAGAAGACTTTTTGACCGAGAATGCTGCTTCGATGATTTACTTCCAGTACAGTGTGATGTGGCTACTACTATGCACAATATGTTAATATTTTTAGTTTTCATTATGCAAACTTAACTTACTATAATAAAAATTAGTTACGAATATAATGCCCAAACGTATTGTGTTAACTTTTGTGAAATCTTTGTAAAATCCTTGACTGCATTTTTGTGTTATTAAGGTGTCTGAATTTTTTAATTAAAGTAGATAAAGTATATTATCTAATAGCTCATTAACTTTAACAGTTATTTATTTATAAAAGCTTATTATATTATATTGTAATTAATCTAATTGTAATATATTATAAGAATTTTTTCTGTGTGTGCTACTAATACTTATTGGTTAAATTGGTTTATTAAAATCCGTTACTCCGTTCATAGTCGTTCATCTCATCTATGTATAGTTTTGAACATGTTATTATGTGTCAACTTTATTAGCTGACTTTTATAGCTGTAATTTACTATTTACTTCAGTTTTCATATTTATTTGTGTAATATAATTAATTAATTAAATGAGAACGTTTCGCAATTTCTGTATGACAAAAAAAGTCTAATGTAGTAAAGTTACTGTACCTGTCTATCTACTGTAATAACTTGCTTGCGTTGCGTGTATTTTTAATTAATGCACGTAATAGTAAACTTCTGTGCCTAGTGCCTTTCTGTTTCATCTTTGTCTTTAAGATGAATCCACACTATGCGTGGTCCGTAGTACCTTTTGATTGCCAATTAAAAAACTAAGAATAATTTTGAAAAAATGATTGAAGGTGGCTACTTTCTTGGAAAGAATTGTGATTTGTAAATTAAAGAGGCAGTTTTATGTAGCTCCAATGTAGCTCAATGATGTGGTTTGACGATTTGAATTGCAAAGCGAAACTCCTATTTATAAACTTGGAGTTTTGATTTCACGATAAAAAAATTAAAAATCAGTTTTGTATTCCTTTCTTTTCTTCGCCACTTTCCGTCCTACCATTGCATGGTGTATAGGTATTTTTCATTAATGTGTATTCCTAAATATTTCTTACTACCTAGTTTATTAACCTGCTATTATTTGCTACGTTAACTTTTCCTATGCCTTTGATTGATATTTAATTGTTTAGTTAATGGTTTAATTTAAGAATAAAGTTACACGGAAGAAAGTGCGGAGTACCTTGTTTGAATTGTAAGTCTCGTCTTGAGTTGATGTTTAGGTGCGCAACGAACTAATGCATAAATATATATACTATAGAAAATTAAATGAAATTAAGGAAGGAATATGAAAATGAATACCGACATCCAAAACGTAAAAATGCAGTTAGGTAATGTGTATCAAGTATTTATAAATAAAAGAGAAATGAACAGTAGTTATGAAATTAGCGAATGGTGAAAAACGAAAAATACAATGCAATAATCATTATTGAAGAAATAAAAGAAACACAATAATAAATGTAAAAAACGGAGTAATTTATAATCTTGATTTTTCATTTATCATGAAAAGTGATTTGGATATAAAGACGAAAGACCGCAAGCGTAAAAACACTTTCAGGCCTTAGAGTGAAAGCATTAAAAAATCTTCTTGTGTTAAACAACACTATGCATGCAATACTGATCGACGGACTAGAAAAGAAAGCAAAGCCAATTTTTCGCATATTTTTTGCATGGATACGGGAATTAGAGCGTACTGGGAAAGCAGCTGTTACAACGGCATACACTAGTGAAAGAAAATGACATCTACAAAAGCACAATTGCTTTTCGTCGCCACAATTAAATGCATTATTGCTTTCTCCTTTGACGATTACAATTTTGATTTTACACACTGTTTAAAGAAGATTTTAGTTCTTTCCATAAAACTTTTAGATTAGGACATGATTAGTCTGATTTAAGGTTTCAGAATATTATATTTTGTTTTGTGCATGTCATATAAATGAGTACATACAGGATTAGGAGTTTAGGAGTATTTCGAAAGATAAGGAAAGGTCATTATAGCAGGAAGTAGCATAAAACTGTTGCTCTTTAAAGATGGGGTTCTGGTTAGAGCTGAAATTGCTTCTTTGGAAGAATTTTACATTAAAAAAAAGAAAACCGGTATGACTTTCACCAACTACCTTTTCCCAGCATTTTCCTAGTAAATTGGTTATAAAAATTCATTTCATTACTTTTTTTAGGTGATGTTCATATTTGAGCTACTAATTCCACTGGTACTATTTGTAGTGCTTGTTTTGATACGGAGACGGAAACCAGCAGTGGAAAATCCTGCAAGTAAGAAAGTTTTACTTGTTCAATGGTTCAATCTATAAAATGAAATGGAGCAAACTTGTCAACCTTGCGATTACTCTTTCTTTACTTTTACCAAGGTCATTTCCATACATGGCCCTTACCAAGCGCTGGTTTAATTGCTGTGATGCAAGCATTCTGTGACATTCCTCCTAAGTTGGATGAATATGGATTTCCAAAGTATCCAAATTCGTCGTAAGTTTGTAAATTTTTTGAGTGTGCAAAGTATTTCAGTTAGATTTTAAATGAAAAGAGATTTCTGTAAGTTTTCATTTGGGTATTTTGCAGCGTTCACGAATTCCTAAGATATGTGAACACGGTAGGTGATAACTACAACTTTTTTAAGCCTGGATTTACTCTAGATGAGCTTCAAGAGGTTCCTCGGATTTACAGGGCTATTATAGAGGATCCTCTAATGCTAAAAGAGTACTTTGAGAAAGACACTGCTGGTGAGCTATAATGACTCATATTACCCCGATTCATTAAACAGCTATTCTAGCTAAAAAATACTTATACTGGTGTTTAATAAAATGATGAAAAATGATGAATTTTCAGGAGTTCAGTTGATTTCCATCATCAAAGATCCTATCGGTTTACAAGATTTTATGACGAGGAACCTTTCCTTCGACAAGGATCTCACTTCCGAATTAATTTTTAATACGACGATAGAACGAAGAAGCTTATATAAACTGTTATTCCACAATCCCAATATATCTGAAATATTTTATCTTCCGATAAAAGCTTCCAGTTCCAAGATAGAGGAAAGTGATAAAAACGCTCCGTTTTCCTCGTCTGATCACAATGGGGAAGGCCTTTTGTACAGTTACTTACGAAAAAATGACGTTTCTGAGGATATTTTTGCGGCACTTTTAGGCTTCCAAAATGGTGACATTGATGAAGTCTCGCAATACGCGTCCACTTTACTAACGGTACGAAGCCTAGAAATAAGTTAATTTTGATTGCGCTCAAAATATTGAAAGATATGATCAATGCGAAATTGAATGCATTTAAGTTTAATTTAATCAGTTTACGTTTTATTTAAATATGTACTTTCTCTTCTGCAGAAAATCCTGTTGAATGAAGAAGCTCTGTCAGAATACATTTGTCATTCCAATCCAAATGTGAATCTTTGGAACTGTACGGATGCACCAGAATTCCAGTGTCGCAGCCATTTTAAAAGATTAAGTGAAAAATATTGCAACCTTCCTTTACAAGCGAGAGAAAGTTTACTGCTTGGTATAAGCGATCACGTGGATTCCCATGTTCCGTTGAAAATTGTATGTTTTTACTTTCACTTTATTTTCACTCGCTTTAAATTAATTGCTTTCACTACAAAATCGCTTTCAATTTACTTTCACTCGCTGAAAAATTGAAGATACATTTAAGATTATTTTTTGTGGTACTTGCTTTTATTACAGTTTAAAACTTTGAAAAAAGATGAATTGAGGGAGAGGATGAAAATGTTTACGAAGAATGTAGAAACTTTCCTCAAATTCAAGTTATCGGTTGGCGATTTATTCAGAGTCAGCGAATCCATGCCTCAAGAGTACTGTAGTGATAATATTACGAGCACTTTGGGTTATGAATACACAGACGCAATAGATCCTACACAAGATATTTCAGACCAAGCAAACATCACATTAGATTTTTCCAGTACTAAAAAGAAAGTATGTTGTAATTTAAGTCAAACCTCTTTATATATCATTTTGACTTAAATATTTTCTCTAAAATGATATGCGCAATTACTTTTTCAAGATGAACCACCCTCAACCCTTTGTTCAAATATGGAAAGCCATGCAAAAAACCATTTGTGGGGCGGACGTTATTGTTAATGATGATTTGAAAAGCTTTGAAGATATTCCAATGACGAACAGTCAGAAGACAAAGTTTAAACTTTTGGTGCACGTTCTTTACAGTAATCCTAAAATACTTTATGTTCCAAGTGGGACTGAGGCCGACAGAATTATCCAAGAAGTAAGAAAGCATTCTTAATCTGTGTGCTTAACTCAAACATAGGTTCTTGATTTAATATTTATCTTCCCTATTTATTCAGGCAAACAGAACCTTTCTTTTCTTTGACACCGTTACGAACTACGCTTCCACATTAGCGAACGTAAGTGAGGAAATCAAAACATTCTTGACTTTAAATGCAACCGAGTACAACTTGTTTATCATAAGGAAGATTCAAAATGACATGACGAATTCACCATTGAGAGTTTGGTTTTCGTCTGATCAAATACTTCGGAGCTTTCTCCAGGACAGTGAGGTTACTGATAAGGTACAAATGCTGAAATGTCTCTGTTGATGCTTCCTTGTCAAGTCGAACTCTTCTTTTTAAGACCTTTCTGTCTAGAATTATCTAATATGGAGGTTTTCTTTCAACTCTGTAGCAAATGTTCATTAACCAACTGGACGTAATTGGAATAGCTGCTTGCAGCTGGAAAAGTTTAATGCGTGGTCTTTCCTTCAATATCTTTCGAGGTTTTCAGACAGAAGATGAAATGTTAGACTATTTCAAAACTAAGGCATTCAATAATAACGCTACAGTTCTTGCAGGTATTGCAATAAACGCAAGAATTATATAATAACTTGTTCATTGAAACAAATTTCGGTAAATTAAAAAGATCTAATTTTAAATTGAATTTAAATGTTGAGAATGATTGAATTGAATTTTTAATGTGAAGGTGTGGTTTTCTACATGAATGACGATGGAAGCCTTCCAAATCACATGATTTACAAAATCCGACAAAATGCTTCCTTTGTTCGAGACACACAGTATATTCGGAGCCAGCTATGGTTTCCCGGTCCGGGTAATGATCCTTCGATTTACTAT
>JAHZNJ010002690.1:0-16552 GCA_027744475.1 Lepidocyrtus cf. sotoi NNG-2020
TCTCAACAAAAGGTTAACTGACTACTTTTTTTCTTTTTTATACTACAAAACGCAACATGAAACTAACTACTTTGTACAAAATAAACTTTTCAAAAAATCGAGTTAGACAAGACATTTAAAAAAATCGCACAAGGACTTATCACAAAAATATAATAGGTATTTGAAATCTATTCTAGATGAAAAAATATTATTTTGTGTAATCAAAAATCGTTAAATTGTCTGTTGTTGTATACAAACTTACTCGGGTTCTAAACCTAGTTTCATGGCTTTCTGTCGGAGCTGTTGTTTTTGTCGCTCCTTCAACTCTTTTAGCTAAATAGTATCATATACATTGGCTTTGTAAAACATCATTTAATTATTTACAAAAATATTAATCCTGTTCGTTCTTAATAGGATTTGTCTTTTGTCTTTAGAATTAAATGAGGTTGACGAATCTACAAATCTCTAAACTTAATGGAATCTATGTCTAGATAGTAGTACTAATATTTTTTAGAAAATAATAAAAACATTTTGATCATATGTGAGTTCTGCCCTTGCAGCTTCAATTCCAGCACCGAACTACAAATTAATGTAGTAAACATTTCATAATAATGTGAATTATGTAAATTAAATTGTCAAAAATGGTTAAACAACTCACGCCACCGCCATCCATTCCCTTTGCTCCCTTCCCAGAATTGGCTGCTTGGCGTGCGTCCATCATTGCTTGACGCTTCCGCTCTGTTTCTTCCAAGCGGCGCATTTTCTCTTCTTGGTCAGCACGTTTCTTCTCTTCAATTTCCTTTACACGACGCTCTTCATCATGCTTTCTCTTTGCTTCTAATTTCTTCTCTTCTTCTTCTCGTCTTGCCTGTACAAAATAAAATATGTATTTGGCCATTTAATAGAAAGTTTGCAGGAAGTTATTAATTATATAAAAATTACCTTTCGCTTCACTTGTCGTTCCTTCAATCTTTGAAGCTCGTCTTCTTCCTTCCTCCTCTGCTTTCTCCATTCTTCGATGTATTCCCGAAGTTGATCATCCAACTCCGAACGTTTTGCTTCTTGTCTCTATTATTAAAATGGAAGAAACTTTAGCGTTTGTAATGAACACAAAAATAGCCATCACGATGTCAGTATAAAGGTTAAAAAAGTCTTTACTTACCTTAGCAAGCTCATTGTCTCCTTTGTCTTCCCTGTAGAACGGGACAGGTCATTGGTATTGGCACCGGTTTCAGTTGTCGCAAGTCAGTAGTTTCGGTAATTTTTATGGAAAGGAGAATTTTTATAAAATATTTGTAGCTGAAGTAGCATTTTTTACTGAAAGCCACACTAATCACTATAAGGTTGGATAAGCTCTACTTTAATTTTTTATTTAAGCAGTTTTAAGACTTGAATTTTAAAATTTAGAAAACAATCAGTAACACAAATATTACGAAAGTATATTTTTAATATTATGATACAAAAATTTTAGCATCTGGAGAAAAGTACTTGCGAACTAATTAGATAAGCTACGATATAATATAGTGGAACAGGATCTAATTGTATTGTTATCACATAAAATATTTTTAAACAGTATCGACGTTATTTTTAGCAAAATGGAGTTTTAAATTCATACGAAAAGTGTGGACGGAAAATACGCTCTAATGAAAAAAGGGAACTGAATACAATTAATGCAAGCATTTTATGTAACATAAAAACAGTGACAATGAAACATTTTGGCATAACTGTTCTTCAAACCAAAAAAGACGTTTTTCGGTTGGGTAGAAAATTAGGAGAAAACGTTCATTCAAAACCAAAAGGAAACTTTAATGTGTATATTATATATGGCTTCGATTTTTAAAAAACTGGTAAAAAAGTAAAAAAGGGAAAGTGGGCAAGCCATAATCAATCTTTTAACTTCCTTAATAATTCTAAACAATATTGCTTAAGATGAATAACAATACCTTCTACAGCCGCCAATTCAAATTAATCGTTGTTGCTCCATTTGCTTAAAACTTTAACTGTGGTTTGTAAATGTTCTTTAATGGCATTTCTTTGGACAGTTTGGATATTTCATTCTTAATGGATGTTTAACAGCAGGACAATTTCCGTTAGTCAATTTCAAAGTTTAAGTTAAAACGACGCTGGTTTAACCTAATTAAATATAAATTATATGATTAATTTGTTTAAAACGCTTTGGATTCATCTATTATTCATGCACTAGCAGTTCTACTCTCATCAAAGTAATTTGTCTGTACATATTTCAGTATTCTAGTAGAAGTTAAAATTGCTTCGTATTAAGATTATAAAAAATCGTTTAAACCCAATTTTATAACTTACGCCTTCCTCTCAGGTTCCTTTCTACGTTTTCAATGAGCGATGTAAATTTGGACCACGCACGGATTGGTAGAAGGGCGGTGTATTGGTAGAAGATTCAAAGGGCAAAACCGAATATATGTTCCATATTGAAAACAAAAAGAAAAAGCCGTTACATAATAGATTCAGACTAAAATTGTTGGAGCTCGTTGAATCTGTTAGATTGTTGAGTGTATTTTTATAATCAATTAATATTAGGATAATTATATGCACCGAATTGCTCTTTACAGACACAAAGATGTACAGTGATGCCCACTGTTAATAAAATTTAATTATTTAGCTGTAGACGTCGATCTACTCACCTGCCGCTGCAATAGAGATAGAAAAAAAGTTTTCACACATTAATCTCAATCAGTCATCAATAATAATAATAATAAAGGTAAATCAATTAGTAAAGAAAGGTTTCTAAATTTTAAATGTTTCAAAACAAACTTACACTTCTTCTTCTACTACCTCCTCCTCCTCACTGTAAACATAAAAAAGTTAAAATAAAATTTAATTAAAATTTCAAATTTAAGGTAAAAGTTGACATTCGCGTATTTACATCTATGTATTCTCATTTTGTGCCATTAACCCTATCGTTGAATCTGAATTTATGCTTTCTAGCATTAAATTAAATTAAAATATAACAGAATAAATCAGACCTCAGCACGCTACAAGTATAGCAGGTGCCATGATAATTTGTGTGAAGTGAAAATTAAATCGTATTAAAAAGTTCAGTTTGAAAAAGTCGACTCCCCGTCGAATTATCTTCACATACGTAATAATATCAGCCGCAAGCATTTGTTGTACATTAGTCATAATACAGTCTTACGCAATCATAATAATCTTGGACCGAGTCCAGGACTAGTGTGCCCTAATTACATAAAAGCAAAAAAATGAAATCCTCAAGTACATATTTTGCAAGATGTCAACTTCTTACTTAACATCATCTTAACTTCTTCATCCATGAAGAAGACCTACAAGAGAGCTAAAGCTTCCCCTTTTAAACTTTACTTTCTTCACATTATATAACTACAGTTGAAGTTTTGTTCCCGTTCTGCCCATGCATGAAGAAAAAACTAATTGAATAATTCATGTTTTCAACTTTTTACAGAAATTTTGCTTGCCAACCACAGCCAGCATAGCAAGTATTTATACAGAAAATTTGCGAATATTATGAGCACATAAGCGTTAAATCGAGAACTTGTGTGGATACACATGTCGTGTAAAATGTAATAAGATAAAATTATGAGCGAGCATCAGTCTGTTTATTATCATCATTATCGTCATCATGAAAGAGAAAATATTGTTCAGGGACACAAGCCAAAATCATTTTCGTTTTTAAAAGTGCTTCAGTCTGTTTCTAAAACTCTTCTAAAAAATAACGGTTCTAGCTTACAAGATGGGAGAATGCTTGGGAAGGATGGCCCCGCAATCATCCGAGAGGAGCCCCAAAACAATATTTCATGTTTATTGGAAACATAATGGCAACATGCCTAGTAACAACTGCCGTTCTACATTATTAATAGCCTATATCCCTTTCCATGTTTGCTCGTTTTAGCTTTTTAAATCGTAAGGTTGGTTTGTAAAAAGATGGGGTTTGGAAGCTTGCAAGCTTTATGAAGAAAAACATGAACAAGCAAATGAATGAAAGTCTAGAACGGTTTTGATTGTGTAAAAACTCATGAAACTGGCATTTGGTTAGTTTATTGTGAATTAACCTGATTATTTAAAGTCATCTCTCATGATTATCGTTTTAATCTTTACGGATAGAGATAAACGTAAATTTTTAGTTAATTGAAATAGTTTTATAATTGCTGCTATGATTTATCGATTAAGGTTTAGCAATAAAGATTTAATGCTCGGCTGACAAAAGGAGTAATTCGTAACAGATAATTGATAAAGGATGTGTAAAGTATGGCTATGGCTAAAGTAGAACGAAGAAGAATGGCAAATGGAAGGTATGCAAATGCAGATAGTAAGTAGCTTGTCTGATTTTGGCACGTGTTCCAGTGCAAGTAGTAATACAAAAGGATAATTGAAAAAAAATAAATGAAAAATGAAAGAACAACTAACAAAGGATAAAAATGAAGATAAACGATGATAATTTAAATTGTCTCTGCAATTGTACTTCCTGCTAACAAGGTATTTACACGTGAATCTAAATGTGTCTTGTGTAAAATGTATGAGGTTTCCATTAATTTAGAAATTATTTAAAAAATAAATGTGGGGAAGCAAAAGTAGTATTTCAAACTTACGAGTATTCTTCTTCGTCCGACATTGTTTCTGTTGATTGGCCTAAAAGTCACAAATTAAATCAAACAAATTATAGACCTTCCAATTTTGTAGATGTATTCTTTCTGTAATTTTATAGTTTGCGAAAACGTTAATTAATTAATTAGAGAACGGATATTAAATACAAGTTAAGGAAAAACTTCAAACTCGCACTTTTTATAAAGTAGAAAAAGACTCAGGCAGGCAACGGCCACAGAAAGTTTGGAATAGTTTTTGGTAAGCTGAACAACGGTAGAACTGCAGAAGAGAAAAGAGCGAGCGTGGCTTGATCTGGGCTCAAATCTGAAACCATCCTCTTCTTTCTAACCACCCTTCTCCTTTTCTTAAAATCTCGTCTTCCAGAAACTGAAAGCCATCATTCTCTCAAATCATCATCATCATCATTTTTGCCATTATATTTCTATCCGAAGCTGAAAATTGAGAATTACTTATGTCTAAAAATAAATATGACAAGACAGCACCAGCCTATAATAATAATATTCATTCTGATTTTTTTTTGCAAAACAGAGAACGGTGAAGACATAATATTACTTACAACATTACAAAGTATTAGGAAGGATAATGCAAAATGCAAAAAATGAGAGGTGGGAGTTTCCGTTTTGTTGTTTGAATGATATGCAATGGCAGAAATGCGAATGCCTTTTATGTTTCAGGAAAGTTGGGATTTGGGAATTGGGAATATTTTTTGCCGAGTGAGTCGAGCAATTTTCCAATAACCTCAAACATCCGTCTACTCATCAGCCTTCTTACTTTAGTATTTCTCGTTATAGTTCCGCCCGTCCGTTGTCTGATAGTCAGGCTAGTATATGAAGATTTGAAAGAAGAACCTTCGGATGAAGGAAGAATGTTTTGAAACGTTTGGTTTTACAACGGAAATGTCTAACATATCTATGATATAAAATGCGAATGTGGATAATTATGTATATGAAAATATTTCGAATTTTCGGGTTCTTCCGTAAATGAAAATGAGACGGAAGTAGAGATCCTTGCATTTCGAACATTGTGTGTGGTACCACTTTCTTTTTCTTGCTGGTATTGACATGTATTAGGTATAAATTAGTTTAAAATGTCGAGGTTAAAGTAAACGGGCGAATTAATTATTAATCACGTGTTTAATTTACGTGAAACAATTACTATTTGTCACATTTCTGATGTCCGAAATTTGTGGTATCTGATAAATTTACAATCTATTCATATAAAATATAACAAATATTTGTCCAATTTTTAAAACAATGTTTAACTACACATTTGCTTAAATGAGTTGCATACAGCTCGCTAGTTTTCTTCAGACAACTTTTCGGTATGAGACTACTATTACATAAGCTTCTCAGTGATTGAATGAACTGTAGTTATTACATAAATAAATTAAACTAAAGTGAGCATTTATGTTAGTTTTTGATACCTATATTACCTATGTACATCAGATTAAGAGGAACATCAAATTGATAGATTTGCTCAGCAAGTTTTGTTGATAGTTGCATATATACCCCTAAACCATACATCTCCAAATTATAATTAGGTACTGAATACAACTATAATTAAATTAGCTCAGTGTTTATTACATACATAATACAAAAAAATACAATACGTTACTATTTTAAAACCTACGGCCCTAAAAGTAGCATTTCATTTCGAATCCAACTTAAGTAATGAGAAACTCTTGTGTACAGTCCAGGCATATTTGGTTCTCCACAATCCCTGCCCCATGAGACCACCCCAACAAGGTAATATCTCCCTATTTATAAAAAAACGAACAATTCCATTTTTAATTAGTTTTAAATTATTTGCCCAATAGATTTATTTTAAACACATTTGCATATTATACAAACCTGCATATTTACAGGCCAAAGGACCTCCGCTATCACCGAAGCAGTGATCACTGCTCCCAGATAGATCTCCAGCGCACAGCATTTCCTTCACGAACTGATCACTTCCCCCAAACCCCCTCGGCGTATCGGGAAACCTCATCGTTCTCAGTCTATTATTGTTTGTATTTTGCAAGTCAAAATTGTTGCTTCCTCCAATTAAACTCCCTCCTCCTGCTCCTTCAATACTGCTTTCATCGTGATATGAGACTCTATTACTGTTATAAATTCGACTACATCTATTCTGACTATGAATTGGGATGGATGTGGCACGTAAGCTGTTACTTAAGGTATCTGTCATGGTACCATTAATACTTCCGAAACCAGACACGATACATTCTCCCACATTCGGCTCCATCATTTGTTCCTCCCAATTGACATGACTTGGTAAGCAAATTGGGTGGACGTGCTCGTTCAGCCTCGCACCAGCACCGTTCCTTTGTTCAATTCTTAATATGGCTATGTCATTGGCGAACTCCGCTATGGCACCGAAGCGCCGATGAGTGATGATGTTGGACTGACGAATTTCATAGCTTTGTTCGTAGGGTGAAGATGAGTAAAGCTTGTGCTTGCCCAACTGCAATTACAAATTCAATTTCACAATTTTAATTTTCTCTTTTAATATGGGCGACGTAAGACAATTTTAGATTTTGAATTTCCACGAAATATTTTACTTACGGTGACACGATATCGATACCTACTTCCAGCTTTAATACAATGCGCAGCTGTCAAAACATGAAATTCTGAAATGAGAGATCCACCACAAATGTGATTCCACTGACCAGGTCTCTCCATCTCTTCTTCTTGAACACTAACCTGCCATGGAATGGGAGCTTCAACAGCAAATCCTCCAATAATTCTCGCCGTCCTCACCCCGGGAAAGTCGAAATTCGTGTGGCCACTTTCACTAGAAATTCTGAAGGCTTTCCCACATTGATTTGACCCCCCACCACCGATGCTCCCCAAATCATTCCAGGAGGGGCCATGATAAAGCTTCCTCGCTGACGGCGTGGGAGGTCGATGGCCGTATCGATTAATGCCATTCTTATTTATCACTAAAGCATGTATACACAACAACGCACACGAAGATAATCCCCAAAAGAAGAAGATTATTTTAGAAAAATTGAAAAAGTTTTTGCTTTTATTAAGGCAAATCATCATCGTAAATCTTTTTTCTGGGAGAAGAAGGAAAATTGCTTAAGCATGCAAATGCAACAACACCACAACGGCCAATGCCACTGCCAACGCCAAAGGAGACCTGGTGGAGGCTGGAAGGGAAAACCGAAAGAAAACAAAGATAAAAAATTGTTATTTTACAGCAAAAAAACTTGATTTCGTTTTCTCAGAAGCTTGCTTTGCTGCTGTTAGCAAAGCGCTGCTTACAAACTTGTCCGTAATTATGAACTGATTTAGTTTTTACTATGAAAGAAAAATGAATCTAGAATGAACCCTGTCGACTCTCTTGACTTCTCTTTCACTCTTTCTTTTCTCATACTGAGAAACGGAGAGAGAGAGAGAGAGAGAGGGACAGGCGTCTCAAAAGAAAAGGCGTTAAGAAAAAAATAATGTCTTGCGGTGGTGACTTACCGGATTAAATCTATGTTTAGAATAGAAATGATCAATGATGACAACTGCCCCCTCCTCCTGGGAAATAACAGGATAAGAAAAAAGTAACGGAGAAAAATAATAAAAATAATCAGAGGAGCTTTGAATGAGATCTTCGTTCTTATTCTCGTTGTTGGGCATGTGCATGAGTATTAAATTAAATAAATCCTCCACAACAATATAATGATGGTGTATAGGAAGAAGAAATAAAAACAAATATTTATGAGCCCCACTCTGTCAAAAAGTAATCACGCAAGAAGATTTTGTTGTTGATGAGGGTGGGTTTAAAGTTTATAGTAGATGATGAGCTTTTTATTTAAGAGCGAAAACAATTTGTCAACCTTTGACTCAGTTTTTTTTTCTACTCGTTTAGAACAGAGCTTGCTCAGCTAAGCTCAACAATGAACAACTTGAGCTTTTCTCTAGCTCAGCAACAACAAAGTCTGCTGCTCCCGGTGCTTGCTTTTGATGTTGATGGTGAAGATGACGAAGTCGATTGTTATTATGATTTGCAAAATATACTTTTTGCAAAAATGTGATTCATAAGGGGATTTTATATAATCGAAAGAAGAAAAAACACAACACAACAACTTTTACTACTACTTCATCAAAGGAACTTTGCAAAAAACGGTTGCAAGTAAATTGGATTCTAGTCTGCCAGTCTGCTACTCCCTTTGAGTGAGAAGAAGATCCCAAATAAGAGGATGATTGTTTGCGGATGACAAAATATTATATGGTCTAAAATTATCTGCTCCACTGAGAATTTATATGAATCTTTCGTGATTTTATATTTGGCCTTAAAAATTGCTCCTCCCAAAAAATACTACGATGCGATCATGAGATCCCGCAAAGTATAAATTGACTTATATGCTTATAAACACTCTCGTGATTTGATAATCATCATCATCGTCATCATCATTTTCTTCTTCCCAATTCACAATAATAATAAAATGAATTCACCCACATCTGTTTACAACAACAGCAACCTCGTCAAATCATCATCAATAATAATCGTAATCGTAACAGTAAGTAATTGCAGAGAGGTAATCATCTTTATAATAAGCTTTTGTTTGTATCATGTGCGTTTTTGAATCGAATCAGCAAAACGTTACATCAGCTCACCATTCACTTCATTCACAGATTAATATCAAGCCAAGCAAACAAGCAAGTGCTCACTGCTCACAAATTTGCAATTCGCAAATCGAGCAATGAGGAGAGACCTAACTCATGTAGAATGTCATTGTGGTAGGATTGTAGTATGATATTATGAGAAAACTCTCTATAGTACCTCGTCGTCGTCTCCCTCTCTTTGCAAATTTTTTCTGCCATCTTTCCGTTTGCCATTGTCTATGATAAGTGACTTAGTTAGTAAATAACTGAACAGTAAGTGAGTCAGCGGCTCTGTGGCTAAGGTACATTTTTAATGCAGTTGTCATTCTTATCCCCATTATATCGATTCCTTTTCCCTAAATTGATAGGGTAGCAAAAAAAGGAAGAAGATCAACAAAGCTTTTGCTTTTGCAGCTGGGCGCATTTACATTAAAAGTGTTAAGGAAGGATGATCAGCAATATTTGCTGTGATCTGATCTGATAATAAAAACGAAACTTTATATAAACTTTGCAAAAATTCCTAATCAAACAAAACAATGTTTGCTGTCATTCTGCATTCTGCGCAGTTATTATAACTTAACAATGTTGTTAGACAACACCGATAATCTTGACTAGGTTTGAATTGCTTGGTTCGCGAATTTAAAGTGAATCGCATGCTCATGCAGAGCGCAGCGCAACGCAGACTAAGTGAGTTCTCCTGTTCTCGAGGAAAGGTAAAGGGAAAAGTGAATCAGTCGTTGTCTCTGTTGCATGTAGTTTTTGATATTCGCATGGCGTTTGCAGAGAGAAAAGATAACAGAAAAATAAATGATTATCATCCTTTGCCAAATAAACTTTACTATTGTAACGTAAAGTAAAGCAAAAATTGATTATGATTATTTTGTTTGGTATAAGTATAATGCATTCGCAATTTAGTTTGACTCTTTCTAATTTTCTTCTTTAATGCCGCAGCTGCTTGCTGTTGTTGCTGCACTAAATAAAATGATAAATGAACGAATTTGAATGGCTTTTATGGATGGGCTCATCTTTTTGCCAAAAGGCTAAAGTACTATAAAAATATTATGCGATGCAGTTCGAATTACATTTTTTACGATGGAGGATGGACGGATGGATAGCCATGGGCAGTTAGTGACTGGCAATCCATTTACCTTTTACTTATAACCTTATCATCATCATTTAATTCGCAGATGTGGCGGTGTGATGGAGGAGTAACCATTTGATTTTGCAAAATGTTGAACTGTTGAGGCAGCTTTTACTTTACTACTACTACTCCGCTTGTTCTTCTTCTGTTCTCTGACTCTGACTGTCATCATAAGATATGTCTTTGATCTCTTTTTGCTTCCCGAAAGTGCATTTTTCTTCACAACTTGCAAAAATATTTTACGCTGCGATTATGCGAGTCAAGTCAAAAGGGTTAGGCTCACACGTTGAGTTGAGGAGATGCATCATGCGATCATGATAATAATGCGAATGGTCAATGCTCACTTTGTTGACTATCGTTTGCTTTTCTGCCTTTAAGCTAATCTGAAGAAGCGAGAAGGTGTGTTTGTATTTTTACGCTTAAATATCAAATCAGATTGCCTTAGAGCCTTCTTGTATAGCGCTGTAGTAAATTCTTGTATGACATGACAGGAAATTCGTAAAAGTAAAAGAAAAAGGTGATCTGATCTTAATTGCATGTTTTATGTCCTCAAGTTATATTCAAATATCAATCATCACTGAAAATAATCCATTGTAAACATGATGATAGTAATGATGATGCATTATTATTGCTAAAGCTTATTTTCTTCAATTCGATTCCATCAACAACGCAGCAATTTTCGAATTAAGTATTATAAATATTTTCAAATTTACAATGCTTAATTCTTCTCCGCCAAATTTTTAATATGTACCTAATAAAACAGCTAATAAAAGTGAAACCGGAAATTATTTTATTTTTCCTAGCAAGCAGGAATTTACAGGCGATTTGGCAAGCAAAGTCCAAAATCCAAAGAAACTATTTAAAGTATCTCATTTCATGAGCACACGTCACTTTAAATGGATTTTAAGCAATTCAAGTGAACGTTGTTAGTAAGCAATTCAATCTGTTCAGGTCATTTCACTTGGAGAGACATGACCTAAGAAGACTAGACAGACATGCCAAGAAAAGGGCAAAAGGTTTCATTTCATCATTTCTCAGCTTGAATTTTGAAGTTTTTGAACTTCTTCGGATAATGGATGATGTTATAATAAAAACAACTAAAAACGAGACCAGAATTTACTCAAAACAGTGCGCAGTGCAGTGCAGTACCTAAAACTTGATTTAATACGGAAAAAGGGCAAAAGGTTTCATTTCATCATTTCTCAGCTTGAATTTTGAAGTTTTTGAACTTCTTCGGATAATGGATGATGTTATAATAAAAACAACTAAAAACGAGACCAGAATTGACTCAAAAGAGTGCGCAGTGCAGTGCAGTACCTAAAACTTGATTTAATACGGAGAAAATCCATTTAAATCATGTCAACATGTCAAGTTGAAGTTTCTGCAAAGCAATTTGTGCTGCATTGCATTACGCTGAGCTACGATAGAGATTTTGCTATAAGTTAAGGAGTTATTAATATGGTACTGTACCTACCCGACAGAAAGAGATTCATCTCATTCTCATGTCATTATATCATCATCGCATCCAATTCGAATCATCATTTTCATTTTATTACATAGAGTGGTGCTTTGGTACATATTTTAATGCTGTATCATAATTATAGTAATTTCAGGATTATTGGAAAGCTTGAGGCGAACACCTGCATGCGCTCTAGCTCTTTTTTATTATAAATGTTTGATTTGATTGTGACTACGACGTAAAATACAGATAATTCATTCTTTTTACTAGTAAATTGAAGGTGGTGATGATAGAAATGATAAAAAATGATGCAATTTTTTAATGCTTTTGTTGGGTGGGGATGTTTTTGTTGATATTGACTCGCTTGTGTTACCGTTACTTATGTTATGTATATGATCTGGCTGTTTTCCATTTAAAAGGACAAGATTCGTTATTTTTGTGGGGCAATCTTTTGCGAAGAAATTTTCTCTTTAGAGGATAAGTAAGTTATCGCGTCGTAGTAAAAATGCCCCTGACCTGGCAGAACACCTTGCACTTTACTGAAAAACAGAAAACTACGCGACAAATATGTAATTACAATTACGATTACGACATGAATCATTATTAATCTAAATTACTGCTATTTAAGTTAAGGTGAAAATGGAAGTTGTATGCACAAGGTACAATACAGGTAAATTGTTTCAGGTTCAAAGTGCATCTGTGTACGTTTCTACTACTGATTTCATCTAAATGTGGAGGACAATAAAATCATGTCATGATGAATTTGTGTGATTTGCATTTGATTGCAACTGAATTGCATAAAACATGTGTTTCTGCAGTTAATTGAGGTTTCTACGCAGTTTTTTCCAGATTGCATTACTTCTAAATAATTTATCAGAGTAAGAATAAACGCACTCTGCAATTTTATAGGCAACTCTTAAAATACATTCAAACTCTCCCACCTACTTTAGTAGCATTATGAAGCAACTTTAAAATATTTATTGGGAGGAAAGCAATCATTTTTTAATAAAACTGAAATCTATAATACATATCGCAATCGCAATGTTGCAATAATAATTGATTATGCAAAACCAGCCAAACTTCGAAAGCTGTGATTTCGAACTCCGAATTCAAAACACCGTGGATACTTGAGATACATAAATGTTTAAGGTAATTATGAATTATGATTATTTTTCTTCCTACACTTTTCACGTTTTTATCGCTGTTTTACTGGACAGGCAGGAATTCATAGCAAGATAGCAAGAAAAGAAAAAAGTGACGAAAGTTAGCATTTCACATTGTTTTCCAATTCAGCTCTTTCCCCCTTGACACATAATGGCTGATCCAGTGAAGAAATCGCAGAGTTGGTCAAAGGCTTATCCAGTTTACGCAGAAAAGCATGATATGTACAGAGTTTTTCAGGTTATAAACGCTACGCTACTTGCATTAGTATGCAATTGAATTTTAATTACTTTTGCAATCACGGCAATCCTAATCTAATGTAAAAATGTATTCTTTTCGCCTGTTTAGGAGCTTTTAAAGGAGCTCATTATCAACAAGCCGTCTGATCCTTTGGTTTACATAAGAGATGAGCTTCCAATCGTCTCAAAACTACTCCATTCTCCCAGAGTTTTCATTATTGGCCCCAATTTAGGTACTGTTCACTAACATTAATTCAAACTTTAGATTTCAACAAAAAGAATTTTTGTCGTTTCTATCTTTGTACCAAATATCATATGCTTTCTTTTTTTACAGTCGCTCAAGGCATTGGAAGACATCTCGCCGCCAAATGTGCAGCAAAGTTTCTCACCTTATCTGAAATCGTAGAGTCATCCCCCTCTTCCATACGAAGCGTTCTCTCGGAGTGCATTTCTGGATCTGGGAAGAAATTTGACGAGTCCGTGAAAAAGCTGTTGGTCTCCACCATTAAGTTCCGCTTGATTCAACCTGACTGTATGAGAAATGGTTACATTTTGTATGGATTCCCTCAAAACCAATGGCAAGCCAAGGCCGCTCAACAGAATGGACTCCTTCCGCGAGAAGTTTACGTTTTCATGCCTGATCCAGAGATCTCATCCGCTTCGAGAGTTTTGATACCGATGAATAAACATGAACACGACGGGGAGAAGAAGGACATTCACCTGATCCCCCCTCATTCTGGAGGAGACCATCATCACACTGAACAAGCAACTATGACGAAAAGTATGCATTCATTGACGGAAATAAGCGCTGCCCAATTAAAGGAGGTTGCTGATGCTTATGACTTTGAAGTGTGCAAGGTATTTACTTAAACCTAAAATCTTGATGACTTACTTACCTAAAGCAAAAAGTAACTTTGTAGGGGCACTCTAAGACAGATTATATGTTCTACTTTCGTTAATTACAGATAATCCCTTTTGAGAAGTGGTCTGCCACCAAAAAGCAAGACATTGAAGGAGAACTTTTAACCAGCATTGTTTCTTTGAAACCATGTGGCTCGCCGTTCATTCCTAGGATTTTAATTATTGGACCTCCATCGTCGGGAAGGGTAATATTGGTCATTTCTAATTAGCATATCAACATTTTTATAATTATTTAGTGGGTGCATTTTTTAGTGGGTTTTTATTAATTTTTGGATAATTTTACAGACAACTGCTGCTGGCTCACTCAGTGAAAAGTTTGAGTTTGCGAATGTGGATGTAATTGAATTGATAAGAGGGGCTGCTTCCATGTTAGTAATAAATACTTTTTTTACAGATTACCTTTCTATTATTGATTAATTTGAGAATTGTAAAGTACAACATCCTACAACTGATTTAACTGATTTCTAATTTGTCAATAATATTATAGGGACGATGATGTGGGGAAAGCGTGCAAAAAGTATTTAGCCGATTTGCAACCTATGAATGACGATTTTCTTAAGAAGCTCTTAAAGGTACAAATTAACAACTGTAATTTTAAACTGAATTAAAACTAAAAATTGATTCAAACCAAAACTCAATTTACTTTTTTCATTATTCCTATTAGCGTCGAATGACTATGATTGACTGTGAACAGAAAGGTTGGGTCCTCCATGGTTTCCCTGATACTGCGCGACAGTTACAGATTCTGGATGTTCTGCAGCTTACCCCAAATCGTGTATTTTTCCTTTATTGCCCGGAACAAGTCTCTGAAAGCCGAATGCAACAAAAACGAGGAGAGATTTTAAAACGGAGGCTATCTACCGGATCTGGGAAAAGCACAGGAGGAATTCCTTTCATTGACGAGAAGAATTTTGAGACGTTCCCGTACGGACAAAGCTCCTTCCGCACAAGATATGAAACGTTTGCTGCTAATTTAACTGATATTTCTGCGTACTATGGTAAGAAAAAAATCTATAAATTGAAGCTACAATAAACTAAACAATAAGTTATTAACTTTCATTCAATGAAAACTTTTAAAACTTTTAATGACATTTCTTTTGAATTTCTACAGGCTCAAAAATGATTTATGTGGACGCTACACAGAAAATTCAGAATGTGACGAAATTCATGGAAGAAGCCGTTCTTCGACCTCCCATCATTCGCTATCATGAGCCAAATGCTAAATCATCAATACTCTAACATAATATTGACTAAATCCTTTTCCCAGGTCATAATACGATATGAGTTACTTATCACATTACAAAAATGATTGTTCATTAATGCATGTAAAATGTGCAATTCACAAAATTTATTTTTTTGGAGCAATTAAATAAAGTTTTTAAAAAGCATAATCTTAAACAGAAATGTAATCGATTGATGCTGAAAGGATGTAAAATGTAACTTTTTTGTTGCATTTTTTTTAGTGAAATTAAAAGCTTTGTTGCAAAATTGGTCCTTTTGTTATGGCTTGAGTGACTTACACATGCGCAGTCTTAACTTGCCCCAATGAAAGGCTGCTGCACAGCTAAAGTATGAAGTCAGTCCACCTCATGCATTTTTGATCTAACTCGATCCAATAGATTTTGGCTTGTTTAGCTCATCTCATGCATAATACTCATGTCATGCTCTGTCCACCTTGTTCATCTCCATTTTAATTCAATACAAGCAATACATTGGCATGTGGCAAATTCCCTTTTTTCCCTTTTGTTTTCAACTTTTTGCGTGAGTTTGTGTGTGGCATTCGCATCCATTTTGAGAAAAAAGTTTATTGGAGAGATGTGCCTTCGTTTTTGTTTTGATGCACTTTAAAGTTTTAAGTGCAATTAATTAATTACTTCTTAAATATCAAATATTAAAATTATCTACAATTTAAACGTGATACCTAGTCAGTAGTAGTTAGTGTAATTAAAAACTGGTTATGTTGTAATGTGTAATGAGATTTGAGTGTGATATTTATTTTTAATTTTATAAAAAGAAAGTTTGCATTCACAGTTCACACAAGGTTAGTACATAATTGAATTTGTTAAAAATTTATTGTTTATTTTTACAACTTGGTATTGGTTTTATCAGTTTCAATCGATTAATCTGAATTCTTTAAATACTTTAAAACAGTAGCTGACACAAGTTGGAGGACTGAAAAGTAACGACTGTCAACTACGGTTTCTTGGCTTCACATCGATGACCTTGTTTCTTAACTTGTCTATCAATTAACTGTCATTACAGTTCCGCGGCTCCACTTATCTTTTAATAGTCCAAGTAATTAGTTTTGGGTTTTATAGTAGATACAATTTAATGTTACATTTAATATTTAATTAAAAATAACAACATAAAATCTGAAATCATTAACTTTGTATGGGTTTAATTTTTGTTTTTTGCAGGTTCATCATATTATCGCATCCAG
>JAHZNJ010002691.1:0-10650 GCA_027744475.1 Lepidocyrtus cf. sotoi NNG-2020
TTCCCCTGTCATGAAAAGAGTTTTTGTACAAAGAGTAGAAGAATAAAAAGATTTTTTCTTGTCTATAGCTATTATTGCTTCTCATTTTTTATTTTCTTCCTTTTTACTAGAAGAATTGACCGATTTAAAGTTGGGTTGGTGATGTGGAAGTCATAATAAGTACGTGCATGAAACTTTTCCTAATTAAGATAAATAAGTAAGCATAATCTGTTCACTAATAATCTGTATAAGAAAATAAGTATTTTTCTCGCATATGCGTGGGCATAAAAGACAAAATATTCATTAAAGATCACGTCTGGAACTTTAATAGCAAAAAAGAAAAATTACATGAGACCAACAAGAAAATTCTGAGTATTTCATATAGATTTTCGAAAACTATTCTTGTTTTTGACAAGTACATATCGACAGGGTAAAGGTTATAACGAAAGTACTGCTTGAATTATTTTACTTTATAAATCACTCGAAATACATGCTGTCATCACATTCTATTCCAAGCGTATTACTGTTAAAATGTGTATCTCGTTTTCTCTTACTTAGAACTTTCTGATTTGAACATAATCGGCTTGGTCCAAACGAAGACAAAAATGTCGAATGTCTTATACTTTTTTGCCTTCAACACAAAGAAAAGCACATAACACAAGAAGAATGAGAGTGTATCTGTATTTTCAAATGCAACGTTGTGTAACTTTTTTGTGATGGATGGAAAGGAAAAGAAAGTAAAGAAAGTGAAAAAAACGAGACTAGAATGAGAATTATTATAGTATGAAAGATTGAAGAGAAAAGATACCCATAAAGAAGAAAAGGCAGTTTAATCTAATAATCAAACTACACTACATTAGCATTCAAGAAAAACAAATTTTTCAGAAGTGTTTTATTATTACTTTCTGTTTTTTTTTCTTATCAGCAGTGTAGTAATAAAGCAGTTTGACTTTTACCAAAAAAAAAAGTGATCAGCTTGACGTAGAATTTTTAAAAACTTTAAAAAACAGGAATTGTAGCAAATTATTTAACTAAATAAGAAACTAAAACAAGTATAAGTTTACTACATATTTTCATGTGGAATGGTGACACGGGGTTGCTGAGGATAGCTTGATAACAATATTTTACACCACCAAGAATGATCGTATATAAGAGATCTGTTTATACACATACCACCTTGAAGAACTTTCTTCTCTCGTTTCCTTCTTCATTTTATTCCACTGAAATAAAATTCCTGTAAAAGTGAAAAAAAGAAAAATGGTAAATTTCCACCTGTTGTTGGTTGTGTGGTGTGACGGCCATACAACCGGAAATCACTAGCGAAATGTAATGGGCTCGCTATGGTACGACGTGTTTCGTGAACCTGTCGCGACCGTGCGTTTCTTTTTTTTCTGTTGACATTTATGTATAGCCAAAACAGAAATATTGCTTTGGATTGCATTTTTTAACAGTTCTTTCTTTTGCCATTTACGATAAAATGTACATACATTAGTAAACGTACATTGTGCATGTGAAACCGGTTACTCTTGATAATAAGTATTTGTTGCTGTTTTACCAAAGATCAGTACTAAAAACGTTCTATTTTTAGCATGCCATACTCTGAGCTTCTTTATTACAGCTTTGTATACATTATAGTGCAAACAAATTAATTTTTAGTTAACACTTTGCAAATGATTTAGTAATCAATTTTCTAACAATTGGAAATAATCAGCAATAATTGTTGGAACCATACTTTACAACTTGACATTTTTAAGTGAATTTTCTCGAGTTGCCTTATCAGTAATTGTAGTATTTCTATAGTTAAATTACTTTAAATAATTGCAAACATATTGACCGTATTATAAAATGATGACAATAGTCTTTGTAAAAAATGCTAATAATAGATGGTAAGGTCCGGAAGATGATTTATAGTCATGTCATTTTTGCCATTCCTTCCCGTTATTAAAATGGGATGTAAATAAGGTTTAATAAAGCTGCTATTACTACTACGAATAACATAAACGATAGCAGTGCTATCAAATTCAAACTCAAACAGGATTTTTTTAATAATGAATTTTTATTGGTGTGACACAAGAATGGAAAAACTTGGATGTTTAATGGGAAATGTTACGATGGATTGTAAAATTGCGAGCAATAAAATTACTTTTCCCTTTGTCGGCCAAGAAACCAAATGGTATGGTAGTAGGAGCAGTGCAATAATAGAGAAGCTGAAATTAAAATAAAAGTTTTTTTTATGAACTCCTCCGTTTTAAAAGCTCATTTTCCATTTAATTTGAGAGCACACTCGCGCATGTGCTCGTAAAATAGTTTAGCACACTACACAATTTGTTTTGCAAGCGCAGCAACCAGCCAAGTTAAATTACTTTTTAACAGCATGTACTTTTATGATGAAGAGGTTTAAGATTTTCATTTTGAGTGGCATTCATATGGTATTGAAGATATGAGAGGGTAAAAATGTTTTATTGAGAAAATAATAGATTAGGGGTGCTACGGGATAGGAAGCTACAATTTTTTATGAGTTTTCTTCATAATATGTTCATTGAATTTTTGTTTGAAGCTTGAATAAATAGCTAACTGAATAAAAATTAATAGTAACAAGAAGATTATATTGGTTCCAACAATGCGAAATAAGTTTCGGATATAAGCCAACTCCATAATCAGCTAAAATTATCGGTTAAGTACATGTTTTGCAGCATTTTAGCTTAGACTTGCTTTGACTGATTGTTGTTGCTGCTGTTTCGTTGATGCAATGATGATGTGAAAAAAGTCCTCAATGAAAAATAGTCATTAGATAGGGATAAATAAAAAATGTGTGCAAGTTAAAGTTGTTACATGCAAATGACCTGAAGTATAACAAATTGTGGAATTTGGGGTGTGTCGCTTGAATGTTGTTGTAGCCCCTAACTTCCTTAGAATGGATGATAGCATTGGAAGGACCCTCACACTTTTTACGACATGTGCCGTTACAAGGTACACATTCTCCGTTCTTTTTCTATGAATAACAAGGGGAAGATGCAAAATAAGAATCAATTGTTTGTGCCATCATCATAACATAATTCGTTTTCAAAAATAAATTACTATTACTTGTAAAGCTTGTCATGAATAGCTTATAGTAAAGATAAATCAGAAAGAATTTATTTGCTTGAATGTATGTAAAAAACAAATTGTTAAATCTTTGTTTTATTTTTAATTGAATGGAATGAAATGAGTTTGAATTCGAAGAATTCAAGAAAAAATAGATTGCAATAGAGGAAAGAATGAAGGATGTAGAAGAAAAACAAACACGTTACATTTTTTAAACAATGAAAGATTGCAGCCTTTTGCATTAGATCAGTTTCGTAACATCAATAATTTACAAGCCACCTAGGGCTGCAATTAATTTTATTGTATTGACATGGCACAAATTGTAATTGTTGAAAACTCTTAAGAATTTTGTTGAAAGAAAACTGTTGAAAAGAATACATATAAAATGCGTGTGGGGAAACCAACAACCAAACGCCAAACATATTTCCTTTTACGTAAAGCATGAGCAACAAGAAAATTATGATTTGACTACTCATCCTGAATTTTGATTATTAAATGAAATGTTTTCATGAATTTATAGTCGGTAATATAGTAATAATGCGAATTTGAATGAATTTACTACGAACAAAATTACACGCAAAAGCAACGCACGCACATATAATATTTGACTTTGTTAATTTCTTTTCTAACCAGACAAACCGGAGGAGATGAAAAAAAAAAGGTTTTGCTTAGTTAGTCAAAGAAAGGTGCACGCTGTTTTTTGTCATTTCATTTCGTTAACCATTATAATTCATCTTTGTTGATGCATGATTATCGTATGGGCAAAGGTAGTTAGTACGCTTTAAAATTACTTATGAGATAAGAGAGTGGTGTTGGTAGATGTTCGGGCGGGCGGTGCTAAACGCAACTTTTACAAAATATTTTGATGATTATGAAGATACGGCACCAGCTATACATCCATCAAATATTCAGTAACGAAAAATTACTTAATGCTCAACAAGACATATAATATGAATATAAGGAGACCCCTTTTCTCTTGTATAAAGAGAGAGAAAGAAAGAATACGGGACCATTAAAAATCTCTTGAATGTTTATTACATTATTGTTCATTCTAGAACGGGTTGGTGAACGAAATTCGGCGAAACAATTATACCCGGAATAAATTTCAGTTGGCACATTTTAAAACGGAACTTTTTTCAGTGAGGACTTTATTTCTGCGGACTAAAAGTGCGTTGTATATTAAAAATGAACAAAGTAGTCGGCCCACTGTGGCTGGATGCAATGGAAAGGGAAACTAGTGGATTTCGTATGCAAATGCTAACTTTAACCTTCCCTAACTTCACCTCACCAATTTATATACTGACTTGCTAATTTACATCTTACTGATCTCTTCTAGTTCTTCCCCACTAACACATCAATAATAATATGAAACTACCTGTCTACTTTTATGTTTTTTGTGTGTACAGAATTTGATTTGGTTGCAGTATGCAGTACGTAGTTAACCTTCAAACCGCGATTCAGCCATTTTTTTCTTTTCTTCCTCAAAGACATGGAATGACTTTCATTCAGATGATTAACTTTGTGCCTTCTTCTTATTTTTCTTCTGCAATTTTTATGTTAACGACTTTTTCCTGCCTTTCATTTTAGAAATAAATACCTTGCACATCAGCTTCTTTGACAGTACAATCAAATCACAGTCATGCCACGAAAAGCAATGACTGTTAGAGTTTTTATGCAGTACTAGCACTAGATAGGATTTATTGCTATTGCCACGATTTACGTCCAGCTAAAGTTGCAAAAATTTCTTTCGTATACTTAACCGCGGAAAATTACAGTTAAATTTTACATTGTTCAATATACCAATTCATATTATGCGGGTTGCAGTAATAACTTTTTCTGTAAGAGAGTGGCTCGTTTGCCGTAAAATTGGATTGGAAATGCATCCCTACTTTGCAACAAAAACTGTTTTCTTACTCCTAATCGGATATAATCTTCATTTATCTGGCTTTCCAAAAATTATTTAGTTAAGCTTATGCCATTTTGCATTCGATCAAATGACGTTTCGTAAACCATGGAGAAATAATAGGAACATAAGTACAACGCACTTTTAGTCCGCAGAAATAAATTTCTTACTGAAAAAAGTTCCAACTGAAATTGTGCCAACTGAAATTTATTCCGGGTATAATTGTTCCTCCGAATTTCGGACCGGCTCCCTTCTAGAACAGGCCAACAACGCTGTTGTAACGTTTCTTTTGAAGAATCAATTTTGAATTTGTATAATATGTATTTTTACCTCTAAGTTTCCACTAAAAGTGATGATTACATTTTTCCTGTTATATAATGTTATTGACTTAAAGCTTTATTTCTTTATTTTTTCTTTATTTGGATTCAACCATGTGCGTTTAATCGATGGAAGATAAATAAAAGTGTGAAATATGTTAATTAACGATGGGTTAAATGGAGAAGAAATGAAAGAAAGAGACATTCATTTTAAATACTTTAGCCATTTGCTTCTCACAGTTTCCCAGCTTTGCAGCACTTTGAAAACCTCAAAAAGGAAAATATGAAAAATGATGTTCAAAAATCAAACTTAAGGAAAATCACAAAACATAAAGGAACACTAATGCTATGCTTTATGGAATCATATTTTTAACAAACACCGCATGATCATATAATACCATTTAAAAAAATGTTGCCAGTCTCATGTTTTAAAATTACCATCAAACCATAATAACCCTACTTTTAATAATTATGCTGCCGCTGCTGCAAAACAGCAAAAGACGGAAAGAATAATGGCAATGAAGATGGTACTGTTAGTAATAATAATGTTTACTGCTGGAGGTGCAAAAAAATCATCAAAATAATAAAAACACTGATAATAGCTACATTCAAGAATAGTAAGTACTATCTGGCAGGAGGTATCTTTGTAACAAAGAAGAAACAGAAGCGAGAAAATGATATATAAAGAAGAAGATTACTCAAGACGCCTCTCTCGCATTGCATTGCTCTGTTTTTTATCCACGTTTTTTCATAATCCTTTTATATACGATCTTTTGTAAAATTGTATAGGAATACGAAAACTTGGCCAGGGTCTCAAATCTTTCTTTTCCCATGTACAGTTAGAAAAAAGTTACACAATAAGTACATAATAACTGTTTCTAAATACAGACTACAACGAGCAAACGCAATATTACATTGTGATTGTTGTTTTGTGAGCAAGATGATGATGAAGGGATAAAAGACAGCATGAAGAAGTGAGATACAAAGAAGAAGGTGATGGGACGGTATAGATAGACGATGTCAGCCAACAGAAACAGCCAAAGAGCCGCGCAGCAGCAGCAACACAAATTTAATGTACTGTTGCTATTTACTATACATTACTACTAATTTGGAGGTATTTCTTCGCTATCAAATAACAAAAATTTGTTGCATTTTACTATTATTACGAATAATGAATAGATTTTGATTATTTTATTGCATTCACTAAAGTTCACTAAAGGTAGATATGAAATTGACGGGTTGATGAAGATGATCATCAAATCAAGTGATGATTTTAAAAACAATAGGGAACACCATCAGTCATCAAAACAAAGCAGTATTCCATCATAGACAAAACAGAACCTTTACATTTAATGTGACCTCGAAACTACGTAATGAAAAGTAAGTGGAATTTTTAAAACTTGAAAGTGAAAGGCAGTGTGTGCAGTGCAACCTTTTAAATCTCTGATGTGATCCTTAATCTAACATGGCGGCCGAAGATATATTGGAAAAATAGAGAGGAGCTTTTATCATTAGCATAAAAGAGTTTGAATTGACTGAAACAATACAACACAACCGTGTCCGTGTCCGCAACCGGGAAATGAAATGGAAAGGAAAATGTCCTCTCATAAAAATAAAAGGTATTTACTTATTATGCATTACTTTGAGAAGAAGAGGAGATGAGCTCATGTGCTTAATAACTTTATCAATAAATTCTCTTTGCGGAAACGTTCAAACAATGCAATGAAGGGAGAGGTTTCAATTTAATGAAAATTGATCTAGCGACACGTGCAAAAGATACTTTTAACTTGATGGAACGATTAAAGGCAACACATAAGCCGATCTAGAAAAGGTGTTCAATAAATTTAGTTCACTCTCTGAAGAATTGCTTCTTCTCTAATAAAAACCCGTATTATCTTCCTAACTTTGTTCGTTTTGCCATAAAAAACAATGAATAGCAACAAGATTCAATTTAGTGCACTTTATGCCATATTTGGGATTCTGCCATTGGAACAATAGTAACTTCTTTTTTCTCTTCTTTAGAAAAATTTTAGACAATCAGATAATTTTAGACATCTCCACTCTCAACTTTAATCCATTTCAGTCCAATCACCTAAACTCGCACATCCTTCTTTCATTTTCTGTTTCCTACCATTTACTTTTTCTGTTAAGTGGGTCGGTGAGTGAGAGTGAGGGATTTCTACTTGTTCCGCAAAAGCCTCATCTCATTTACTCTTATTTAAAGCATTTGTCCTTCATTTTTCTCATCATGTACGTAACGAATTTTTTCAAAAACCTTGATCCCCTTATTACTTAACATTGAATGCATTTCATGATGTGGATCTTGTAAATGACTCATCCTGTGCAACATTTCAAGTAAAATTGTTCGAAACTAAAGAACATACGCTAGGGTGGTAGACAGCGTAAATTGCACATATTAGAGCATTAAACACCCTTTCAACTTTCAGCGAATGATATTTAAATATTTCTGGGAAATCCAATGGAAATTGATACAATATTATTGTAGATTTGTTCAGTAATTTACATCATCCACCACGCATTAACATGAAATTAAATTTCCTCTTCTCCTCCTCGTCTCCTGAGCATAAAAACTATAACTTGAATGTCTAAATAGAAATATATGAACCTGCCAGAGTAAAATTGCTAGTTTGTTTCGTTTTCAAAAAGGGAACAAAAAGAGCTATAATAAAGATGATGATGATCACTGTATTTTATTGACTGCTGCTGATGATGACGCTGCCAATTTATACCTCATCTTTATGATTCCAATGAACAAGAACATGATGATGCATAAAAATGATACTTTTACTTATAAAGTGCACAATAAAAGAGGGTTAGGCCAACTGAAAATAAAAGTGTTGGTATTGGTTGCTTCTTAAAAGAGGCTGTCAATGATGGGGTTTGGCTTTTTTTCCCTTGAGTTGTGTTGCAAGTAAAAGATTTATGGTTTCTATACATCAGGTTCCCCTGTGTGTATAAGGTAATGAAGCATGATGACTGGCTCAACATCAAAAGAATTGGTATAACAGTACATATGTATATAAAGAAGGAGCAACAAGAAGGAGGTAGTACTATAAGTATAAAGAAAGAAAGTTAAAAATAAGAACTTTAAAATTTTGGTCATACGAATGGAAAAATGTTTAGTGCGTAGGTAAAATAAGCTCATTCATAGCGCACACAAACAACAACTAACGCCATGTATGAAATGAACACTTGCTTTCTACTTCCTGTCTGTACCGCACCCAGAAAACAGTATTTGTCTCATCTTTTTGTAGTATTAGTAGTAGTAGGTAAGGGTAAAGCTTTGTAGGGTGTAGTAGTAATTGAAGGAGGGTTTAAAATTTTTAAAAAAGATAAAAACAATATGATGCAGTTTTTCCTAGCCTGATCACTCACTCCAAATCTAAGGGAGATGAGAATGGACGTAAACAAAAAACAAAAGCAAAAAGTGTCTTTGAGCTCTCTGTAGCATTTATTTTGTTACAGTTAAGCTAATATTGTAAGCATAATTTGTTAAATTACATTACAAACAACAAATGTTAAAGAATAAAGTTCTCACTTTTTGCAGAGCGGTACACTTTGGCATGAAAGGAAACTTCTATAAATGCTACAAAACTATTTATTTTCTTCTTCACAGCTCATTCACGTCACGCCACTACAGCTACAGGTTTACTGCAATTACAAAAGAGCATTAACTTGAGTATTCTTAGACTCTCAGTAATATATTTACGATTACGACTGTATTATGGCATTTTAAGAAAATCAGACGAGAAATTTATTTCTACATGATCTTGATGATGGTCTTTTGTGCACTGACAGACAGACTTTTAAAAATCATTAAAAAATTCATCAAAAAATAACAACGATCAGTTATTTAGGCGATATTACTTATTACATTTGAGTTTTAGTTTCAATTCATCACACCCGTCATTGCATTGCTCCCGATATTACTACTGACGAGGATGATACACATTTGACATTATTTTGTAGTAACCCAAAACTTTATGTTTTCTTCTCCTTCTTCATTCTTATCATGGGTTTATTTTTCTGTGTAATATTTACTCATTTACATTACTCTAAGCCTTCAGCGACTTGAACTCCTCACTTTACCTCATCATCATCAGTCTTAAATGTGTAGGTTTATTACTACTTTGTATCCTTCTCTCTCTGTCGGTGTAAAATATTCTCACTCTCAAGTCTCGAAAAGTTTTTATCGTCATCAAGTGTCAAGATGACTACATTTTAGTGTAACATTATCCTTATTATTGTTATTGTTATTATCGCTTATTTATTTATCGTGTGATTACGTCCAAAAGAAAGGTTTATCTAGCTCTAAGGCTTTGCACACACACACACAACAGAGAAAGAAAAGAGTTCATTGACAAATTCTCATATAACAAAACAGCAACTGTTTCTCTGTAATGGTCGATTATTGTTTTACAAAGATGACGAGTTGCTTGCAAATGCGATTAATAAAACATTATTCAAAAGCAAACCGAGCAAGATTCCGAAGAAGGATGAATCGTTAATAACTTTTAAATGAAGATAAATTCCGATTTAAATTTATGATATAATAAAAAGTGATTTATGATTCATTGAAATAAATTGCAATCAATCCGAAATTTCTGATCCGATTAGTTTGAGCAAAGTTGACGCAAGCTTGGAATGAGGTATATTAATTATAATTATCACGGTTTGCTCGAAAATATTAAATGGATAATATTTAATCTTGAAGATGAAAGGTAATGATATTATGGTATTTCAAAACATCCGTTAATAAAATTTCCAGCATTTTACTTGATCCCATTTTTCACCTAATTATGATTGATTTTTCATTTGTCAAAGTCTCAAATGATTTGTCTTCAGGTCAGTAGCACTTTAGTTTTATAATATCAACAACAGAAAATATATTTATTGAGAGAGTAAGCTTTTTACGCTTTATTTAAATAGCATGAAATTATTTCTATATAAAAATACTAGCAGGATTGAACCCTTCAGTTCTGAAGGGTTGCGTAAAAGGGTAACCCGTTATATTTAGGCGAAATTGTTTTTAAATGAAACATACAACAATCTCTCAAAATCACTGAATAACTCTTTCAAATCTCTTTTTTCCTGGCTGCAATTTTTCTAACTAATAAAAAAAACACACTACGACAATGGCGACGTACTGCGATGTACAACAACATACCGCGGCGTATTTTTTGGCGTACCGCGACATACAACGACATACTGCGACATACCGCGACATACTGCGACATACCGCGACATACTGCGACGTATTTCGGCGTACCGTGACATACCGCGACCTGATGCGACGTATAATTGCGTAGCGCAACATACCACAACGTACTGCAACGTAATCCGACA
>JAHZNJ010002692.1:0-17303 GCA_027744475.1 Lepidocyrtus cf. sotoi NNG-2020
AATCCCCAAAACCTTGTCAATCTAATATCTAGACGAGTAGTAATTTTAAAAAAAAATTATTCACAGGGCTTAACTTTGGTTTCATCACTTGAAATATTTTCGGTGCCTTCGTACATAGAGTGATAATAAACTGAAAGAACTTCTTCCTTCCCTTTTACGATCTTCCAGCAAAACCTTAAGTGAAGGTCTGTACATCGACTTAAGGAGAAACATCTAAATCCGTGAAATGCTTATTAAAATGCATGCAAACTAAATTGGACACGGAAAGCACAACTAGGGATAAAATGTCACAAAAAACTGGGAGAAAGCAAAAGAGAAGAATATTTTCCTCTCCCGTCTGCTTTCTCCGTTCCATCTGCAAATTCATTCCATTTCCGTTTTTGCTGCTCACACTGCAGATGCAATTCTGCTGTGTTTCTGTTGCTGCTGCTGTTTTACTGGCCATTTTGTCCTTCTTATCACCCTTAATATTACTGCTGATGCTGTGAATGATTACTACGTAAGTATAGCTACCAAAGAGAACTCTTCCTTGCCCTTACCAACTAAACCCGAAAATACTAATGCTGCTGAAGCTAAATTCCAACTTCATCCTTTTACAGCGACTAATATTAAAGAAGCGTGGAAAAAAGTGAAAAATAAAGAGTCCTTTTCGCGGGATCCTTTTGGACTCTGTAACAAAATAGTCAACAGTTCAATGCAATCTTTTTCCTTTGTCAAATGTCTAGTCAACTATTTCAATGCATTTGCTGAGGAAGGACATGTACCAAAAAGCTTAAAAACATCAAGAATCGTTCCAGTGCCTAAAGTTCTAAATGCTACCTCTGCCAGTAAAACCAGACCCATATCCATCCAACCCATTATTGCCAAAATTTTAGACAAATGTATATATATGCAGTTGTCAAAATACTTCGAACAAAACAATTTCATTAACCCCAAGCAGTTTGGCTTCAGAAAGAACTCCTCTACATCACACGCTCTTATAGCAATCACTGATTTTCTTTATGAGGCCCTTGACAAGGATTACGTTTATGCAGTGGTGACCCTAGACCAGGCAAAGGCATACGACTCCATTTGCAGAGATATCCTCATTCATAAGCTTTCCTGGTATGGAGTAAACTGTCCACTAATAAATGCACTAATCAATGACCGTTGGCAATATGTGGAATGTAACAATTCAAAATCATTGTGCAAAATGACGACTAGAGGTGCAGGACAAGGGCTTAGTACAAGTTCACTTTATTTCTCGATTTACTGTAATGAAATGCCTGATGTAGTCAAGTACTCACTGACTACATTATTTGCGGATGACACCACACTATGCTATATGGCACCTTTGGAAGAAATTAATAGTCTTAAGCAAAAGCTTGAGACTGACATAAATGAAGTGCATTCATGGCTACATCAAAATAAAGTTAAGTTAAATGTTAATAAATTTTTATTAGTAGGTAGACATCACTCTCTCGCAAAATGCTCAGATCTATCTTTGAACGTTGAAAACATAGTGATAAAGCGAGTAAAGTCAGTTAAGATTTTAGGAGTGATCATTGATGAGCATCTTAATTTCTCAGATCAGTGCAAAAATGTTCTTAAAAAATGCAACGCAAGCCTATCAATGCTCTATTCTCTTAAAAAAATTCTAAACCCAGAATCAAAGCAGGTACTTATGAATGCGTTTTTGTTCAGTGTAATAAACTATGCCAGTCCAATATGGATGAGTAATCTCTCAAAAGAAAACTGTAAAAAAATTGACTATATGTTGCGAAGAATGGCTAGGTTTGTCTGCAATAGAATGAAATACGATTCAATAGCTAGTGAAATATGCAGTGGACTAGAGTGGCTTTTCTGTAAGCAAAGAATAATTTATGAGTCTATTGTCATGGCTGCACGGCTAACATGGTCTCCCAAAGAAGCTTTGTTAAGAGATTACCTTGACTTTTCTTTCGAAGAAATAAACAGCAACAGGAACAAGCAATATCGTGTACCTAGCATAAGCTGTAAGTCACATTGGGGAAAGAAAGCCTTTAAGTTTGCTGCAGTACAAAACTGGCTAGACCTACCTGACGAAGTATTTTCATCCAAGACGGGAAAATTTTCTCTCAACATTTTTAAAACGAATGTCTTTGCGCATTTATTAAGTAAACAAATTAAAGAATGTACACCTGTAATAAATAATGATGATTCAGATGACATGGGTAATATTAATGATATTTTGTACCTTTTATGAAACATGTGATGTTATACTTTACGCGTACATCTCCAATCTTTAATTTAATTTATGACTGACTTTAGTAACACAACTCTGTAATAATAATGAACATGTAAATACGATATAAAGTTTAAAGTATTGCAATGACTATATTGCTTTACTGTCTCTTTGATGTAAGTGCCTCTTGGGGAAATCAAGGAAATAAATTCTAATTATCTTCTAAGTGTGTTTTTCATTTCTTAATTCACCGACCTGCTGCTTTTTTCTAATTGTAAGCGAGAGCGAGATCATGAAAAAAAAACAAAAAGGATTTTATTTTCACGAAATTTATGTGACGTGACATGAGTGAGACTATTGCCAAACTTCCCGTGCACAATTCAAATTAAAATTCATCAAAACAGAAAATTATTTTAGCGCTTACGACAAGCTTTTTTAGAAATAAATTTAAGTAAATAAATGGGATTAGCGACTGACTATTTGCTAATAAATGAGAAATGATGATAAGATAAGTTGCAATTTTAATCGGGCGATTTTTCTCACTCACTTTCCCCCTCACATTTCTTAAAGTTTCTCCAAAATGATATAAAAGTGAAAGGAAAGTGATACATATATCTTTGGAATTGAGAATCAAATGTGCCCACGTATTTTCCTTTGCGTCTTCCAAATTACATTTTTGCAACCACTTTAAAATGAACTTGCCTTTCCACAAACAAGCATTCGAGTCTTGCCGTCCTGCGTAACAAAAAATACACATACTTCTGCAATTCTGAAGGTGAATAGTGAGTAACGGTTAAATTGGTTATGACATGACAAAGGAAGTAAAAGCGGATGGAGTTATTCATTTTTGCTTGCAGGGTGAAAAGAAAATTCAAAGTCATCCGAAAATGGGGCCTTTTCTCACTCAGAAAGGATTACGAAACTTCCAATGCATGTTTGAGGACCATGCCCGCTTTTACTTTGGCTTTCCTTCCGTTCTGTATTAAATTTTGCCGACAAAACTAATTGAAAGTAGAAGAGAAGAGATCCAAAAATGGAACATTTTAAATTTGGAATAAAAAAGAAAGAAGCCTAGAATCTATTGAAAGTAGAGCAATACTAATTTCAAAATTTTGGATAATAGCTTTTTAGTCAGTTGCAAACTGCTTGCTAACAATCTACAATCTTTTGCAGCAAACGATTTTGGTAGAATTACAATTTTCTCTCATGTCAGCTTGCCCCAATTTCCATAAGAATGGAACGGATTTCTTCTAATAACGTTCCCTTCAGACATTTTAGAAGCTGCAATCCAAATTGATTTCCGCTAATTGTGCTTTTACCAATGTAACCAGTCAATCCTGCTGGCGATACTCCGCTCGGTTCTACACAAATTGTTCCTTCTATACAAGAATTGCCCTCCACATTAAACCAGGAGACCATCAAGGGACCGGAAGTAATTTTCCCTCCCAAACTTCATTCAATTAAGGAATATACACTCAATTCTTATTCGTTTTCAATTTTTAATTATGACTCATGCTTTTGCTCTTGCTTAATGGACTTCAGATAGCGGATTAACTACAGCGATAACAATTAATTTTATCGCAATAAAATATTCTGTTGATGTAAAGATGTAAGAATATAAAGAAAACTTTTCTCACGCTCACATTTAACGAGTCATTTTGTCATAATCTTAAAGTTTTATCTTCAATCGTTAAAAAATACGTTTCCTTTAAGCTTTTTAAGCAATAATTGTTCTTTTTGAGGTTTTGTTTGTGGTTTTACGATTGTTGACAAATTCATACTTTTTGTCGTATCTCAATTTTTGCTCTCATCATCAACCTCGCCTCATTGTCTTGTTATTTCATTGTTTTATACCGATTCCATTTAAAAGATATTTTAGAAATTTGTCGACAATTAATATTTAGATCTAGAATTTTGAGCTATGGTTGCAAATTACTAAACTCATAACGAAATAAATTTTGTTAAGAATTTACCCAAATATATAATAAACGTCTTCATCCTCACTTTATATTTGCTGTAAATAAATAAACCATACCAATTACAAAAATTATTATTTTTGCTTATTCGTGATATTATGCTAAAGGGGATAGACAGGCAGGAAGTTAATTTTCAATAACTTTCCTTCTTCTTTACAAGTAAACAATGAAATGAGATTATACTTTTTGTTTGCTTGGTTCGTTTTTTATACATATTTGCCTGCAGCTACTACAGCCTTCTCGTCATCTGTTTACAAGATGTACGTACGAAACGTTTCAATATTATTTAAAATTATTATGTAGTGTTTTCTATTACAAAATTCTTGTCATGCGATTAATATTTTTGAGATGAGATAATATCATAAATGCCAACACCTGGGCCATAAATAGTTGCGACAGGTAATGAAAGACAGTAATTTGCACTAATTGAATTCTCACATTATTAGGTGTTGATGGTTATTTTTAAGTTTAATTGCCTATCTATTCATTAATTTGATACCAACTTTCAATATTAAAAATTACTGTCGTTGCTTATTATGTATTTTAGTAATTGTAATATGGCATCGATATTCTATTGACCATCCATCACCATCATCATAATAATAAATAACGCTTGGATTTTGGATCATGTCCGTGTTCATTTCACTCGCTTTCATCCAAAACTCACTTCTTTTGTTTCCAAAACTTTCTACCTTGGTTGCCACTTACCGTTTATAAGCATCAGACCATCCATAAACATACCTAACAACCTTAATAAATCCAAAATTATACCAAAATAGTAAAAGTTCTTGTTGGGAGAATCTGCTAAAATACTTGCGATTGCCATAAAATATAAATCATTTCCCTGGTGTTGAAGGTTTACTTTTTTCTTTGGGGGTGGGATTTTCTCTCTCTCTCTGTTTTACTTCTTGGGAAGAAAAAAATCTGGCTTTGCTTTCTCTTCTACTCTACTACTGCAGTTTGATCTGACCAAATGGACGAAATAACGAACGAAACAATTTTTTGAGTCGGTAACGGAAAGAAAGAATTTTAATATAGTAACTAATAATAGTAGAGCAATTATGATTTTGTAAATTTCAATAATAACATTTTAGTAAGATGCAAACTGCTTGCTAAAACTCTGCACTTGCCGCTGTTGCTACAAAAATCCATTTAATTTTCCTTAATAACCTAACTTTACGCCCAAACATTTTGTTGCATTTTAGTAAAATTCTAATATAAACAGATTGTTGGTTGATATTATTACTCCCGTTTCACTTTTCTCTTCTACCAAGAAAAATCAAAATATATAGTATTATGATTGATTGTATTATGGTTACAGATTACGCCCGTATTTGATGCTAATTTGCTGAAATAAAAGTCGAATAGAAACGAACCCCGAAAAGTTTCCTTCTATGAAATATGTATCCAATCTTTTTCAACTTATTGTGATGCGGATGGACGAAAAATGCACAAAGTTATCAAGATTGTTTTTGTTTGGTGAAATTTACAATTTACATATAACTCTTTTAGGTATATCTAAGCTTATCTTAACCATCCATCATACATATTTAAATAAAATGCAATAAAATTCACTGAATCATTTGCACTGATAATTCTCATTAAGGCAAAACCAATCGCCACCCAGGAAGAAAAATAAATGGACAATGGACATCTAACAGACGTCATCATAACATCATATCATCAATTCATCACCATAAACTTTTATTTTAGAAAGTTAGTGTTTCTGTTCTACGAAGGTAAAATGGCTGCGTAATCGTATGGCATTCATTAACTGATCAAAAAAATGTTTGAAATGAAAAGTGACAATAAAAACTTACTTGAGTAAGTTCCGTTTCATTCGTTTCCGTTTGTTTACAAAAAATACTTAATTATTAGATTAGACTTATTATAATGTTTAAATTTATGTCTATTGTTTAAAACATTAGACGAAGCATCATCACATCACAAATTTTACAGTACCTAGTTTAAATTGTGTTATATGATGACAGTGATTGAATTCAAAGCGATGATATAACGGGATCATTTATATGGTCGCTGTTGAGTTCACATTTGTTTTTGCCAAAGTTCTTTCTTTCATTATTACCATTTAACATTTATAGGTACCGGGTGTGCTCAGGCCCGTACAAATTAAAGATTAGAAAGCTAATTTATTATTTGCTTTCAATACCAGCAGCAGAAAAAGGCGAAAGTTGCACAAGCTCCAGCAGTTCCTGTTTAGGATTTCTGTTTGCATTTGGATTCCAAATTGAACAACGTACTTCTGCTACCAGTTTTTTCTTCTCTTTAAGCATTTTATTTTCTTTTTCGAGCATTTTTATTTCTTGTTGCTTCAAAATTAAAGTTGGGACTCATCGTATTTGAAGAACTACGAGAAATAGAACGAGCTGTTATTAGGGTTGCTGATCTCTCACAAGTTTGCGATTTGGAAGTTTAAAAAACGAATTTCGCGAATGAAAAAGAGAAACGAAGATGGAAGAAGAAAATTTTAATACTTGTTTAAATTGAAGTGTTATTTTTGTAGATCGAACATAATAATAATAATGATACTGGAAAATGTTAAAATGTTTCTCGTTAAACGTAATTTTTAACGTCGATTTTACTTTAAAATAAATGCCGAATGTTTACTACAAACAGGTAGAACAGGTCTTTTTCATTATTTTAAGTAGTTGGGCAAAATGTACACGAGAATACTGATATAGTGCCCTGGATTTGAATTATGATTGAAATTTCCATTAATTATACCTTTTTCGGCATTGTCAAAATTTTCTTTTCAGAACAGGTAAAACGTTCATTCATTCCTATGATAAATGATGTCTTTCAAAAAATAAAAAATTGCTCACAAAAAGTAATTGACATCAATCTGTAAAATTGAGCTACAACAAGGTTCAAATATTAAAACTTAACGACGCTGCTGTATCCGTATGTTTGTACGTTTCCTTTCCTCCATTCATTATTTCAGAATTTCTTCTTATATTTCATTATCATTATTATTTTTGCAAACTTGATTCAACGTTTTCATCAGCAGAAGAACTAGAACAGACATAATTTTAAAATATCCAATCTGTTATGCTAGTCAGAATTCATAATAATCAGAAATCAAGCGTTTGGAAAAAAGTTCTGATTATCTAGCTTAAATCGTAGTACGTAATTAGCTATCTATAATTATCATAGATCGGCTCTGCCATATCATGCCATTCTGTAAGAGTTGATGTATTCTTTCTCCTAAAAAGCGTGAGTGTTTTAATCCTTTGTGAAAGAGAAGAAGTCAAATTTTTTTTGTGACTTTCTTATAAATCGACAATTTTTCCATTTTTTTCAACTTGGAGAAGAACCGACCCACAGAATGCCTGATCAGAAACAGATTTTTTGTTGATACTAGAAAATGTTTAAAACGATTTGTCAATTGAAGTGATTTTAGCGTCGAATTTACTATCAAATAAATCTCAAGCATCCATTGCATGAAGGTCAGTTATTCTTTTGGCTTTTGAGGATTTCAAGACCTCTCCAAGTGGCAGACATTCGACTTCAGCTCTCATTCGCCATTGTCATCTTCTCTGCTTCTACTCCTTAAAAGATTGACTCTTCCTCTGTTGTTAGGCTGTGCCGGCTATGACAACACAGGGTCCTACCTTAATAGGCACGCACACGCTCTACGTCCCCATAATGATGATAATAATAATCAAATACGTTATTTTCTTTACCTTCCCCAATACCCATTTTCCCTTTCTGCATTCATTTATCCATTCTTCGTTTTTCTGCTGTGTTTGTCATTTTTTTACAAAACAAGCACGGAAACGACCCACTGGATAAACGAACACTTCATCTCTTTTCAAATTGTACAACAAGTTTCAATATATAAATTTAGTGTCGTTGTTTTTGTATGCATTTATTTTAATCTAGCATCAATTTTTTTTATTGTATTGTATTCAATTGCAATTTGCAATGCAATTTCATACATAACGACACTAATGCTAATTATCGCAACTTTTGTTTACTTATAGCACGTAGATGAGTGGTATACACTGCACTGGTAATCGTAATGTCGCAGATTTCGTGATTACAAAGCAGCTTTTACGCACGATTAGTTTTAATTATCGTACAAACTACGGTAAAATAAAGTAGAGGAAATGGAAAAATTCATAAATTTGTTTTTTTTTCTTTCGACTTTCAGCATTTTAATCATTTTTGCAAACTCAAATGCAAACTACAATTCATGTCGTTTCATGAGTTTAAAAAATCAGAGAAGGAAAATTTATGTCGAATTGATTACATTGCATGAACAACGACACTAATTTTTAATGCTGAAGCTTGATGCGCTAAGTATAAACAGATGTATTGTTATAAAAATTGTAATTAATTCAAACGCCACAGCAGCAGCGTAACTTTGATGAGTTTTTAATAGTAATTAAGATTATGTTTTTACTCTGCCGCAAAAAATATTTTTCTTGTTTTGTAATCTTGTTAAATATTGGCTAAAAATTATGGCCCAGTTATTCTCAAATATTTTCCTTTTTATCTTCCAAATTACTTTTTTATCATTTTAAACTTTCGTTTTCATCCGTACTCCATTGTACCAACAAACCCAATCTAAATCAGAAGGGAACTGATCCAGAAAAACTTTTTTGTTTCCTTCTTCTGTTTTTCTAAGGCTAATTATAAGGCTGCGGAAGGTCAGTCGTTGTACAAGAGAATTGCTTTCGAGATCGCTTCAGAACATTTCGCGTACATTCAGAACATTCAGAACATTTTTTCTTTGTATTAGGGCATCCCCAAAATCTTGATTTAGAAAAATAAAAAAGTTGATTTCTCCAGTGAGAAGCTTTTGTGCAAATGCAATGACATAATTTCCTGTGTAAAATTCGCTTTTTTTACAAAATGCACAGATTTTTTCTAGTTCATGGAATTTCTAATAATAATACAAAATATACGTCCTAAAGTTTTATTTTGATATTTTAATGAAAGTTAATCGAGATCTGTTTCATGCCGTTTCTACTTTTACGTGTAATTATAAAAAAATTGCGTATGAAATGTCTTTGAGATTTAAGAGGTGTGAATAAATGTGATTAGCGACTAATTTTTTTAGATAATAAATGGGACAAGAATTAACTAGCAATTTAAATGGGGCAACTGTCCAAACTTTAAATTAATTGGCGAGCAATGAGCACTTAATTCTCATTTTCAGACCGATTATCTATGTTTCATCAATACAATAATTGTTCCAGCAGAAAAAATAATCAGACATTTGATAAAGTCTTTCTAATTAGATTTTTCCTACTGAAGAAACCTTGGATATTAGACAAAAACAAATTACTCTTTGAGATTAATATATTAAGCATCAGACTGAGGATTATAATAGTGGATCTAGAAGAGCGGGGCTGTTGAGCTATGAAACAAAAATATGTTGTCGCATAAATTGGAGTTGGATTTTTGCAATAGCAATACAAAATATTTTATTGCTGGAGAAAACTTTTGCTTTCACTTGAGCTACAACGCAAGTTTTTTTTATAAACAAATGCACTTAATTTTTGTTGTTCATAGAATTTGATGCAATATGTACGCCTAAACGTTTTATTACAAATATTGAGTTGAGATAAGATGCGGATATAAGCAACAAAGCATAATAATTTACTTACACTGTCTCTGTCAAGTTCTACGTTGTTTATCTGCTATTCCTGTAGCATCGTTTTTTATTATTATTTAAACAGAAAATTCTGTAAAAATTATCTTCTTCACAGCAGCGCTACACTAAAATATTTGCCAACACTGTTGAGTACAAAAATAAATTTTTTGCATATGGATTTTAATGACGTGTGATTTACTATCTTTGTTTATTTAATAAAACGTGTTTTTAATATTTAATGATAGCGTTTAGATTCAAATTTACTTGAAATCTTTCCGGAGCTCGTAATTGCTGTTGTTGCTGTTGCTGGTTTTGATATCGATCGGTGTCCAAACAAGCATGCGAGAGAGACTTTGTAATTGTAATCCTTTCTGAATGAGAAGAAGTCAAATTTTCAGGTGATTTCGTTTATTCTTTTCACCATACAAACGATGACAACGCAACACCTCCATCCTTTTCCACCCGGAGAAAAACCGATCTTCAATAAGGCTGTGGATGGCTCGTCGTTGCACAAGAGCATTGTTTTTTTAATCACTTCAGACCATTTCGAGCTCAGTTCCGATCATTTTTCAAAATAAATCAAAATATTCTATAAAAAATAAATTATCCCATTGCCCCAAATAATAGCAATTATCTTAGAAATTTTACAGAAGAAACTTTTAAGAAAGACATTCCTATTATTTACACATGTTAAAACTTTCTTGCAGCTGATGTACCGATCTTAAAGGCAGGAATCATCTTTACACAGTAAGTACACCAAGTTTTGATTATATAAATTACTGTCGTATTTGATTATGCACCGTAATGAAATTCATCATTTAAAAATGATCTGATGCGATGCTATATTTACGTTACAAATGATTGGGTAGGTAAAGGTGAGCAAAGCTAAGGTGCATTTAATTTGGTTTCAATTTAATTTTAACTCACTGGAAATCTTTATGAAGCCTTCGCACACGGAATAGCATTATTAAACTGGAAAAACTTCCTCCCTTTCCGGAAGCATTCAGCAATTTTGACACATAGTAAAGTGCAAAATGATTCTTTCAAAAAGGGCTATCTACTAGGACAAAAACAATTTTTCCATGATTTTGCCATTACTTACAATTAGCATCAGCACTAAATTAATTAGCATAATAGGCAAATATCTCAAAAACGCTTCAGCCAATCACAATCAGAATCAGATTAAAGATTACAAAGTCGTTATCTACGCAAAAATTTCTATCAGATGGTGTACATAGTTATTCTGAGGAGGAGCGGTATGTAAAACATTTCCCTTTTAAGTTTTATGAATCAGTATAAAGTTGATTTTAGGATGGTCATAATATAGTTTAGATTCCGTAGTACATTTCCAGTTTTCCTGGTTCAATTTGCTTATAGGCTTAGATTATTTGGATGAAATGCAATTTCCATTTTCATAGTTCTTGTTCATTAACTGAAGTCACGCCAAAAAGTTTTTTAGTGGCACCTATATGTTATGTTTAACAAAGATCGTATAGTGTGCCGAGGGTTGAGTAAGCGGTTACATTCGAGTATTTGTTTCATAATACAATTTAAATTCGAATTATTAAATTCGAGTTTTAATTTTGTATTCTTTAATTTTTTCTTCAGTTAAGCATTAGCAACATTGAAATTGATGTTTTTGGTTAACTATTTCTTCTTCTACTCCTCCTATAAAACCATTTGAAAAAATAATCCAATCAAAACATGGCTGTGTTTAATTAAAATTCCACGATGTGGTGTGGCTTTGGTATGAATTCGAATACCGAAAGAACGCAAATGCAGCTACAAACTCATTGCATGTTTGCAGTAAAAGAGAGAAAGAGTAAGGTGAATTATAAGTCAAGAAATTGCCAAAGTTTTGCTGATCGTGTGACGAGGAAATAAGCTTTCAACAAGCAAGCTAGAACGTATCGTTTAAAATTGAACGATAAAATGTCATGCCGGTATTAAAACAAAACGAGAATGTTAACTGTGGAAATAGAAGATGCATCTTCGAAATCTTTATGGGTCATGAAAATAGTTAGAAATAAATTGATTATTATTGATAGAAATAAAGAACAATTGATAAGATAACAAAATGATATTAATGCGCTAGAAAGGAATTATGTGATTGGTGGTGGATGAAAAAATGTAGCCTGAAGTTACAAGTGATTTTCTTTCGTTTCATCATCTATAGCAGAGCAGAACTTTAATTTTATCATAATTGTCACACATCTCAATCTGTGTATAATTAGATACAAAATTACTTGGCATTCCATTTAAAAGTCGTAAGAATCTTATAGACCAAAAAAAAACTTTTAAGACAGACATTCTTTTTCTTTTACGCGTGTTAAAATTTTACTGCAAAATTTTAAACGAGCTTATATAGCGTTCTGATTAGATGGATACCTATCTATATAATATCAGCGCAACAAGTTTCAATATTTAAAATTACTGTCGTTGTTCATAATGCATTGTAATGAAATCCACCATCATATGTCCACCAGTCGATCACCATAATAAATACCGCTTGTTAAGGATCGTGCCCGTTTTCACTTTGCTTTCTTTCCGTATTCCATTCTACTGACAAAAACCAATTTTTGAGTTGTTCTCAATTTACCCCAAAGCCAAAAACTGTACGCATGGACAGGATTTATATGTCTTGGCTTCCCTCTCAAACATTTCATAACCTCAAAGGGTGGAACTGTTATGCAGTTAAGCTTCTTTCCAAGCCGCTTTGCTCCTGCTACGGAGGCGCGGGTGAATACCCTTACCCTTATACCCTGCAGGAGAAACTCAGATTCTTGAATTATTCCCTCCATTCATGGAATGACCTAAATAAAACCAAACCATCGCCGGAAGAAGGTTTTCCTTTCAAGTTTGGTTCAGTAAAGGAAAATACACGTAATATTTAAGGCAACGCTTAACCACATACTCCATCTATTTTCTTGAAGAGGTTTAGGTTCTAATATTAATTGTATCAGGCGCATAATTTGATGCTCTGGTGTGGCAAAAGAACAATAAACGAAGAGTAAAACGATACAATTTAAAAGTAATTTATTTTTGTGAAAATGTGTTCAAGCCTGAAATGTTTTAATATTAAATTCATAAGCTTGATTCACTTCATATGAAAGATCTGCAAGAGGTAGTTGCTCATGAGTAAAACGCTAATTATTAAAAGCAAAGAAGACCTTTCCTTTTCCCCTCATATTTCACATCCTACCTTTAAGATTCTAGAACTTCATAGTATCTTTCTATACTTGAAGCGCAGCAGTTACAAAGTCATTGCAGATTTTTATTACAGAGAAAGAAAATTGAATTAAGGTCAAGAAAAAGAAAAAGTTTTACCGACATATTATGGGATGGGGAGAGAAGCAATGAAGCAATCAAGTACGCTTCAGATAAAGAGGATGATGTGATGCCGGTACTACTTTTAATCGGAAACAAGAGCATATCAAGTGCAAAGGTGGATACTCGGGGTTTATGGTAAAGTGCAAATGGTTAAGTATTGACGAACATGAACATTTATTAGAAAAAATTATGACCTTATGCTACAAATGATAATGCAATAGAATGGAGAATTAAATTGGAATGCAGATGGATAAAAAATTGGGCAAATTTGAATTTCAATTTTCAATTACGTTTTACAACCCACTCCAAAATATTCTACCCTGTATCCTTTCGGTTGTCAATTCTTAATATTATCAATCTTGATTCTGCTCGTTACTAGACTTGCTGGTCGTTACTTAACTGTAACGGTAAAAAATAATTTTATTAAAATAAAATAAATTCTCGTATAAAGATGATTAAAAATAATGCATTGATAAAGAAAATGAGCTGTGACTCGATCAGCTAATAAAGGCACATGCTGCTTTAACTTTGCCTTCATCTTTACCGCTCTAAATACTGAAATAAAGACAGCAATAAAAATAACTACATAATGACAACAGTAAATACATTCATTAAATTTTTTAACAAATCAAAATTATTTCTTGATCTATTCATAGAAATTATTAAAGTTTCCTCGTTTTTGGAATTTGATGAAATTTTAGACCCTACAAGTTTTATCGTGAAATGTTGGAGTAGGAATTGACTAGATGGGCTATAGGCTATGCTAGCAAAAGAATAAGCTCAGCAGCTGAGCAGTTTAGTTTCATTTCAGATCCCGAGAGTGAAAGTTGATTCGTCCTTTGTTGCAAAGAGAAGAAAAGAAAGTTCGAAAAGGAAAGAAAATCAAACGAGAAGAAGAATGAGAGTTTTTCTCAAATGTATACATTAGAATGCCGATTTCGTAGATGATCTTCTTCTCCTTCTACTATTGACTGTCATTTGGTCGTAGACAGCAGTTAGTTTTTAGTTTTGGAGGAACAGCAACCGCCGCAGAGAAGGAATAATGGTAAATAGTTTACTTTTACTTACATATAGTTAAGTAGCTTATTAACTAAACATTAAAATCGCCACCAAGTTTTCCAGTTCACCGGGCCTATTCTTTACAATTTATCACAATAAAATCAAAATCTTTTTTTACCGAAGATTTCACTTTAAAAAACGTTTTTCATTGTAGTCTTCTTCTTGTTTACGTTGCGTCGTGCAAAAACATAAACAGCACAGCTTTTTCTCTTCGTCTTCTTGAGGAACATGAGCATAACACATGGAGCAGCAAGCAGCTTAAATTAGTACCTATAAGGAGAAGAGAATGAAGAACTAAAATAATAAAAATAACGACAAGAAACGTTGAGTGCTAAATATATATTTTTATTGTTGTTACTAATTCCTGCAGAGAGTGATGTGAATAAATGTAAACTGTCGAGCTGAAGAAGACTTTTAAACTACCCTGCTTTGTTGGAATAAAGGAGAGAGTGGCATAACAAAAATTCTCTTCTGCACAGCTCCACAACTCTAGCATTTAAGATTGCTATTGTGTTGTTGTTCTGTCATTTGCATAAGTAAAAGTGACTTTCTCATTCTTCCGCTTCTTCTTCTTCCCAACAAATTTACGGGGACGTAACGCAAACGACCATTTCCATAAATGCTATTATTACGACTCTTAACTTAAGGAAAAGCAGTCATAAAAAACCAACCAAAATTTTGTGGTTTGTTAAAAGCATCTAACAAAAGCATCGGCAGTGAATTGAATTGAAGTGAAAGTAAAAAGTGAGAGAAGAGAAGGGAATGGAAAAGAGGAAAAAAAGTTGTATAAAAAAGTGTCACGCCAAAAAAGCCTATAGTAATGTTTTAATGGTATGTGAATGTGTATTATGTCAACAAAACTTCCATTTTCCCATTTCCCAAATTTCACGAATACTATTTTGTAGTAAATTGAATACAAAATATTTACGAGTAGTGTCTTGTCCATTTTTGGCATTATTTGATCGTAATCTGCAAAAACTACAAAAAAACAACTTCCGCATTAAAAAAATTTAAATTTTGGATACAATCAAATCAAGAAGTGGAAGCTGCCAATCAGTTATCTGTGTGAATGGATCTCCGCGAAGCGGCAAAAAATAACGAAGTCAACGAACAGCAGCAACATAAACACGCGTTGTATGGAATGAGGTAATCGTTAATTTCTACTTTTTAGATTTGATTAAAATTAAACATGTCTTATCATATCCCATTTTCTCTCCTGTCCTCTCCTTCTTTGTTATTATTATAAAAGTTATTACGACTCATCACCATCATCATGATAATCATAATAAGTTTAGCTTTAAGCCCATGTAATAAGCTAACTATGTATTTATTACCTTTGCATTATTATTTCGCGATATCTTTTTTTTATCCAGCTCCTCCAGTGTGTGCGATGTAGTGTAAGCAATAATAATAATTAATGCGCTTTGTACTTTGCGCTTGTCAAGCAGATAAACGAGCCTTGTTTTCCAATTTCCCGTATTTTTATTATAACGGACCCCACTTTCTCTTCTCTTAAAAGAGAAAGAGTGAAAAGAAGAATAGATACTGTCATGACATGAGTCTATGAGCCTTTGCCGCTTTTGCTGCTTCTTGCTTTTTCCACGGCCACATGGAAGGTAACTTTAACTTTTAACGTTAAATGTTTACTACTTACTACGCTGCTGCTTTTTGGATTGGAAATGAAAGGAAGTTGTTTACTCGGTCTTGGTCTTCAGTCTTTATTCCTTTCGTTTTGTAGTATTTTTTCGTACTCACTTACTTAACTTAGGTACGTACAAAGGTGCATAGGTACGTAGACAATTTTTCCATTTGCAAGGATGCTTTGTTTGTGTGACAATTTGGGGGAAAAAGAATGAGAAAAAATGAACAAAATAAATAGAAATTGAGAGAGAGAAAGGCAGAGAAAGTGGAGGTAGAGAATAGTGGCAAGGCTTAGCATGGCGGCGAGAGATATGAACAAATAAGACGCTCTCTCGTTTGCTGTTTTTTCTGTGTATGTGCGTTTGTGTACGAGGGAAGGAAACCGATTGGATATTGGTCGCAGGCTATTGCCATCAATGCCATTGCGTTGCGCAATTCATTTCATTCCACGTCAAACTTGTATAGAGAAAGAGAGCGAGAGAGAGAAAGAGAGAATCTACTTTAACGCCTGCTGGTGGTTTGCTGTTTAGTGAATCTGTTGAGTTTACAACAAAGCTTTTTCTAGAGACCTTTATATTATTATGCTTTATAAAAATATATTATTTTACTGAATCAACAAACATAAAGCAGTGGTAGAGAAGTATCTATATTCGTCAATGTTGTCTATATTTATTTTATCTTTTAAAGTACGTTTAATCTAGCAACAAGTTTTGAATGAGAAGCTCATTATATTACACTTTTTAAAACTTGGCCATTATCATCAGTTATTCAAAATTTTCAGCAATGATTTAGGACAGGCGCTTCTTAACATTGGCTTACCTCACCTTCACTAGCTTATACATCAAACATAAAACAAACAATTTAATTTTAATTAACAGATCTCATTTATTCTGTATGTTACATAACTTTTTACAGGTTATGCCAGTATATTCCTAGCTTATCTATATTTGATGATTGTTAAGAATGTAGCTAAATTTTTCTTCGACGCGCGTATAATAAACAAACATATGTTTATGTCCATCAATATCTGATAGCGTTTTCTCTGTCCTCTTTCTCTTCCGATATTTCTTCTGCAATAAAAAACATTATGTGCCTAAGAAAATAACAGTCCCCACACCCTGTTTCCACTAAAATATCTTAACTAATTTAAAGTTTAAACCGTGAAGACGATAAACATAATTAAGTTTATTCGGCTCTACTGATAACCTAGATATCATGTTCGCATAGCCGTGTGTGTAACTTTGAATACTATTAACTTATCGAATATCGTTTTACTCTGCGATACAATCTACTGATCCATAAAATACATTTTAAAAGGATAATTTTTTTCAACTCCAATTTAGTTTGTGCAATATTTCAAGCATTTTAAACGAAATTTCTTGAAATAATTCCGGAATAACTGCCAGACCATCATCAAAACTATAAAACTAATTAAGGTAGGATCAAAATCACCCAACCACATGAATACCTA
>JAHZNJ010002693.1:0-12963 GCA_027744475.1 Lepidocyrtus cf. sotoi NNG-2020
AAGACGCAGACAATGCAACTCCAGAGCGGAAAAGAAGCAGTGACGAAGAACGAATTAAAGCAGCGCTTCAATTTGAGAGAAAACGAGAGCAAACTGACTCACGCTCTAAAAAGTTTGATAAGTTTGAACATGAAAGGCAGCGAAAAAGTGAGAAAAAGAGAAGTAAGGATAAGCCGAAAGAAAAAGTTGGTGTGGATGAAGTGTTAAAAGAGAAACCGTTTATTTCTTCTTTTCGGTAAGTTTTTTTATCTTATTTAAAATGGATTTGGAAATATTTGATGGCTTTGATTATAATTGGGATGTTTTTTTGTGTAGAATACCTAAGAAAGCTACAGGCAATACTAGTCGTTTACCGAAATCAGCGCTTACTCCATTGGCAACTGATGATGTTCCGAAAGAGAATCTAAAGTTCGAGAGATATCGGATCAAGGGATCGGATAAACTAGAATACAAGGATGTTAATAAGGGAGGACGAGATTTTAATAGAGATAGATATAATAATAAACAAGATAATACGGAGCTTCAAAATAAAGGTTGGGGAAAGGATGATAGAAGGGAAGAAATCCTAGAAGAATCCAAACAATATTTTGAAGCAGAACCAGAAGAGCCAGGCCCAGAACCGGATCCTCCGTCACCACCACGATCGGTTGCAGAAGCTCAATCATTCAGTAATAGTGAAAATGAAGGAGGCAGTAGTCCTGAGTCTAAATCTGAAAGCGAGCATAATTGGCACACAACGGAGCTGAATACGGAAGGCAAAGAGGAGAGTAATCAAAAGGACTTGAGCGAAGAAAATGAAGATAACCAAGAAATTTCTGATGCACTTCCTAACCCAGAGATTCCATTAGAATGTGTTCAGGACAGTTCTCGGATCGTGAGAGCAGTTCGATATTTACTAGAGAGTGGCGAAAAGACGGATCTTCCCCAAGCTCCTCAAATACTTACTTCAGAAACTATGCAAGCTGCCGTTATAGCAAAAATGGCGTGGTGGTTTCCAAAAGTAGACTCGGAGAATCCAGATGCAGATGGATATATTAGTGAATCAGAATATTCTGATTCTACCAATTTCTTGCGTAATGAGAAGTTACCCTTGACAGATTCAGAGGACGAGGGCATGTTTTCTCCTGACAGTCGCCCAATGGGAATGGCAACAGCCGAGGACGAAGTTTGCGTAAGTAGTGAAAAGCTAAAATCTTTTCCTTTTACCTTTTGCATAATTCATTAATTAATGCGAATAATAAATGTGAGAATTGAGTATTATGAGCTTTATGGTGAATTTGCGAGTGACTGCATACAAACATTTTGTGAGTTTCTCAAAGGCCTTGTCCAATTGATTCATGACATATTCATGTTTGTAATAGTATCTTGATGAGTGCGTACATGATAAGTTTTTCCATTTTAGGGACAAGCCTTACTCGGCTACGGAGAATATCGTTGTGGACCAGGAGACAAGTTCACACGCATATTTCAAGTTAGAAGTGGCTCTTCATACGAGAGACCAAATTTTCAGGTAGTGTATTACTTCTAAATTGGCTCATCTAGGCGACTGCGGTGTAGTAACCTACAATAAAATAAATGTTGAAGTTTACGTTTTAAAACTGATTTTTTTTTCTTTTTTTAGGCTAAATGTACCTTATGTAATATCTTAGTCGTTGGCAAAAGTCAATTAGCCGAGCATATTGAAAGTCAAATACATCGATCTAAAATGTCTACTCTTGGTATGTACTACTGATACTGCTCTAAAGTAAATTTTGTTTGTTTTTCATTGAAAGTGTTTTAACAAAATTGAATTTATTAACTATTAGGCGGTACAGAAAAAATTCCTGAAAGAAGGTCCACGAAAGAAAAAAGCAAGCGTACCGACTCAGCATCCAGAAAGGAAGAATCACATGCGTCTAAGTCGGGAGATGAGAGCCGCCATCACAAAGATCCCATGCGTCTAAGTCGGGAGATGAGAGCCGCCATCACAAAGATGAAGACTCCAAGAAGAAAGGCAAGGATCCCATTGAGGTTGAAAGCAAAAACGGTTCTAAATCAAAAGACGAATCGAAAAATAAGCAAGCGGACTCTAAAGCAACCGGTAAACCCATTGTACTTATTCACACATTATTCAGTCCAGTTTCTTATTTTAAGTTACAGAAGTCACAGTATTACTGTTTCCGTTGTCGTATTTTTGATTTTTCAGATTCGAGGCAAGATCGAGTAAGACGTTCACGGTCACCCCCTCATCGTCGCAGTCGACGTAGTCGATCTAGATCTCCAAGACATAAAAATAGGTCTCCACCGCGTCGTAAATCTAAATCTCCATCCCGCTCAAGACATCGATCAAAGTCTCCCCCTCGCCATAGAAAGAGATCCAGATCTCCTATTCAGAAAATTCACAGAGTTCCACGGTCACCCACCAGAGCAAAAGAAGATCGACCTCCCCCTGAAAGAAAAAGATCGACATCTGCTGAACGGGTGCAAAGGTTTTTAGAAAAAACCAACAAAAGACCAAGGTCTCCTGCTAAAGGATACCACAAGCGACGACGCAGTCGTAGCCGTAGCAAATCCCCGTTTACTGCTCAGACACTTAAGGCAATGGATAAAGACGAATTTCATGAGAAGCTATTTCTGACTTCAGTAGGAAAATGGACAGAAGACTTGGAGCAGAAATGGAAATTAATGGAAGCCGAGCAAGCTATGTAAGTCGTAGAGGTAGCTTTCAAAATTGTATCAAGTGTAAACAAATAACAAATTATGTTTGTATTTTATCAATTTCAGATTTATGGAGCAATTTGGTGAAAGGCAAAAGAAATTCAATGATGCACCAGAGGGTCATCCTATTTACCCTGAAGAATGGAAACGATTCTGGGAAAAACGGTTCCAAGAAGTAGAGCAAGAGGGGTTGGATCCTGATACGTATGACTATATTCCCGAATGGAAAGGATATTGGACAAAATTACTTCGCGGTCTGTTGGATAAAGAATATAAAATTGAAATGTAAGTACAATTGCTAAAGCCTACATTGCAATTCAAAAGGGCCGTATGCACTACAATTTATTTTTACTAAACCAGCAAGTTAGTCAAATTCACAGCAGCAGCATTTTTTCCTTTTACACTTTTACAGTCAGGAAATCAGAAAAAGACATGGGGTTGATTTAGAGTCTCTTAAAAATCTTCGTTTGGGGAAAGATCCGAACAGTACTATTGTCGTTTCATCCTCACCTTCAGCTCAATATACACCGACCAGAACTCCTTCATTGCCTGCATCTAATTCTAAGTCACCTCAAGTGCTGATGGCTCCTCCTAGTATTTCTTCGGTTCATGAAATAGGGGATGATTACACTTCTAAGCCCATGTCAATTTCAAGTGGGGAAAATCATTCAGGTACAATCTACAATACAAACATTTTTTCTATGCTTTTGTAATATTGTGTGGTTTTTTTATTTCGATATAGTACTACATTAAAAATTATAACTGGAAATGTGTTTTATTACTTCAGTGAATGGAAGGGCCGTAGTTACTTCGACAAATGGTCAAAGTAATGTACCTATTCCCAAAGTAACTGTTATAGACATTCAGTCCCAATGGGAGAAATTGAAGTGTGGTGGTACTACAACTACAACCCGACCTTTAAATTCCAACCCGATTGTATCGCAACACGTTGATGAGACACATAGTATAGCCTCCAGCAGCTTTGCCAGTTATGACTTTGACGGGTCTGATATACCATTGCTCCTGCGCCACATGATTACTCATTTGGAAGATCAATTAAGCTTTTTTGCTGATAAAGTTAAGGAATACTTTACAAAGGTTGGTTAGGATTTTTACTTTCTTTCAATGCTAAAGTAGGTGTATTTTGGTGAAGTTAGTTTTTTTATCAATACCGATATTTTAATTGTTGTCGTTTGCATTTGCATAGGCTGAAGAATTGGACTTGAAAAAGAAGAATAAATCGATTACTTTGCTGGATGATAAAGATTTTGTGCTGATGCTTTTTACAATACGTGATCTGTTCATGCGTATGGTTAGTTAATCATGCAACTGATTTTATGTAACAAATAGTTGGAGTGTGTCGGGATCGGTTTAAATAATGACTATATGAATATATACTCGTTTTGCAGGTCCGCGAAAAACTTCTTCCAAAGGATGTTCTGTCTAATCTCAATTATGCTGTATATATTCTTAACGCAACATTGGACTCACCGCAGTGCCAAAAGCTCAAACCTCCAACTCCAACTCCTGCTGTCGAAACTGTTTCTACGGAGGCTGACGTCCCAAACCAAGCGGAAGCTTTGAATGAATCATTTCCAACTGAAAACAAGAATTTGGCATCAACTACAAATGAAAATATAGCCAAATTAATTACAAGGGTGTTGTTTAACGTAGAAAGAGAGTTCTTCTCTGATTTTGAACTGAAGGAACTAATAGAAAAAGTTGTACCGCCCACCACGGCACCCAAAAAGGATCTTTCATTTGAAAGACGAAGCAATAATAATAATAGTAAGCCAGTTGAAGCAAACCCCGGAAGTTCATATTACCGTGAAACTAACGACAAACTTAAAGTTGGTGATGATCCGCAATGTGTGACAAAAGCATTTTCTGTTGTGACTGCAAGATTGGAAGGGGCTTCGGCACCAGCTCCATTGCTCCCAAATGTGATAGCTGGATCGTAAGTGGCAATTAGTTAAAATAGTTCTTATTGTTATTTCAAACTGGCATCGCATCCAGTTACTTCATTAAGTACGTATGAAAATCAACATACATATATTGATTTATTCATTTACAACTAAAATGATTTATTACAACAGGCACACTTATGACAGAGGTCCACTTGCATGTAGAGAAAGGGTTTGGGGCTCTGGATCTGGCCAGGAACAAAATGTGAGCTCAACAGAGTCGTCAGGACTATCTATGCGTGGTGGCTCACCCTTTAGTCGCCGCAATGTCACTGGAAATCCTGCATCCAATCCGTTCCGTGATAAGGTCTAGTGAATTTTATCTCTGAACTGTTACTTTTAGGAACTTTTTATTCCTATTATCGTTTTTCTTATTTTCATCAACTAAATATGAAATAATGAGACACAAATGTGTGTTGCCAGCAATTTATACGCTGTTCACGCACTTAACTTTACTTATATAAATACTTTGTTAAAGAATATCATGGTGTTATATAACAAAGTAAAAACGAACTTTAGATGTTATAGGTGGAGAAGAGGAAAATGAACTGATAATTGTTATTAATTTATAATCATGTTTGTTAAAAAAATGGAAAAGTCAAAATAAAATCAAATCGAATTTTTAACTGAAATGAAAGCTTGATTGTAGCTTGTGGTTTATACAATTTTAATTACAATCATACTCATACATAGACCGTTAAACTTTTTTCTTTTTATTTTGAACCTTGTAGGATACCATAAAAGATAGGCAATCATGCATCTCTGATCATCGCAATAACATAAGCGCAGTTAAAGACGACCGTCGACCCTACCAAGATTCTCATGGAGTTTCTCGACCTGATGAGCATGAGCGTACAAAAGCTCAAGATACTTATTCCGACTCTGCTAGCGAAAAAGAAAGTATAAACAGAGCAGAAGAAAATCGCTCACCCGCTTACCCAGATTGTGTGCCTCCCGACTCTGCGGAAGCAACAGTAGAAGAATATTTGTCGAAATTTCCTCCTGGAATTCGTCATTTAATTATGAAGGATAAAAGTTCAAGTGGTCCCAGTCAGCCGGTGAAAAAGAAAGAACGAAGTCAGCCATTATCTAAGTCGAATCATCACTACAAACAAACTAAGAGAAAGAAAAGAAGACGGAAACAAATTTCTAGTGAGAGTCATGAGAGTGGCTCAGTCACCACTTCAGACAGTGAATATGAGCAGTCGCGGAAAAAAGAGAGAAGACGGAGGAGAGAAGGAAAACGCCCAAAAAAATCGAAGAGGTCAATAAAGCCGCATAAAGAATCTCGCATATACAAGATGACACCAAGTCAAAAGTAAATGTCTTGAATTTGTCTTGCTTGAATTAGTCATTGAATCTATAGTGTGACAAGTTGTTTCAAAACTTTATACGTAATTTAAATTTTTTTCCAGGGGACTCGGGACGTATACGGAAGTTGAAGTCAAAGAACAAACCTCGTCTCGCCGGAAGCGTTATGTGCCACCGTCGTCCGATAGTGGGGAAGGGGGAAATGCCAGTACATCTGTACGAAAATCCCGAAAACATAAATCCTCGTACTCTCCTTCGTTTACGGACTCACATACTAAAAGAGCCAAACCCAAAACTAGCATAAAAATTAACATGCCAAAAATAGCCGTAAATGAATGGTAAGGATTAAAATGAAAGAATTTATGAGAAAAACAATTGATTAACGTATTATTGAATAATGATAATGATTTTTCTGTTACTTTTTGACAGGGACACTTTATCTCAGGTTTCAAGCTCTGGCATGAGCATAAAAGTAATTGGCGTGAGTAGCAGTAAAGAAGCTGACGCTAGGAATAAAGGGAAGTCCAAAGGTGAAAAAGCTGCAGTCACTTCTGTTTCAAAAACGTAAGTTGGCAATTTAAGTGTCAAACTTCTGATTTTATTTTTTCATATACCTAATTATTTTTATGATTTCTTAATAGGTTTTGGACGGAGGACAACGAAAACGAACTAAAGACCACGTCGCCAGTCAAGAAGGCAAATACTCCGCAGAAAGTTCAACGGCAATTTCGTCACAGCATTGATATTATTGATAAACCAGAAAAAGAACCAGGTGAAGTTACATCCAGTTCCAGCCTAGAAGAAATTTAACTGTACGAGCAATGTTCACTTCGGTCTTTTTTGTTCCGATGTAAGAAATAGACGCTTATCTCCCACTGATGCCTTAAAGAACTACGATGATCTATGTCATGAATGTATATATATTTTGTACTAATTACGCACGTACGTATGCCATGTATTTTTAAGTGGACCACTGAAAATTAATTACTGTTACTTTTTTTCCAAATTGATATTTATTATTAGTAAAGAAACCAGTTAGGTTTAACTGTGCACTTTGTACGAGTAGTAAGTTGATGCCATATCATTATTGTATTGTTAATTTGTTATTGTTAATTAATTGAAAAATTTTCAATCTACGAATTGGTTTTTTAAGAAATATTTATTTATTTAATTTAATTATTTTATAAATAATATTTTGATAATAATACAATAAGACAATAAATGCTTTAAATGGAATATTATATCAATGGTAAAAGCTTATTAGTATAAAGTGGGATAGCTATTAAATTATTTATTCACTCTTATCTTTCTCCTTAATGTGCAGAAACACGCATGAAAGTAGACATACTCCGATCATCATGGAAAAGGCACTAGCGTAATAGGGGAAAGCTCCTGGGATGAATCTTTCGTATTGAGTGTGCTGAAGTGGGCGCACAGATACCTAAAACAGAAACATCATTGTTTTTAAATACTTAATAGCAACAGTGAATAATAGAGGAAAAGGTTAATTAAATTAAATTAAAGGAATAATGGTTAATTAATTACCTGAGTTGCACTGTTAACAAATGTGTAACCCTTCCTGTGATAGTCGATTTTGAATTGGTATACGCCATATACGTCAGGAATTTTGAAACGAGCTTCATATAATCCAGAAGTTCCTGGAACACGATCGCTTAATGAGCGGACAAGTGCCTCATTTCCAGATTTTTCGAACGCCTGTCCTCCCTAATACATTGATAAAGATTAAATAATAATTTATTTACCAGTAATAACCTGATGTACACTGCAGATAATTTTAAATTCTTAGTCTGACCTGTTTCTGGACTCCTAAAGCGAAAAACTTGTCTGAAAAGAAGTCCAGGGACCCAGAAAATACCACACGAGCGTTATTCCTTGCTTGTAGCGCTGCAATCAGAACTGTGTTACGTCCAACAGTGTGAGGATACTGTAATCAAGAAAAGCATAATTTTACTGCATATTACTAATACTAATAAACTATTTTCGTTTCAATGGTCCTTTTTTGTTTTAGCAATTTATACTTACCTCAGTGATAGCTTTTGAGGGATCATAAGAATAAGAAGTGGATGAGGCAACCAAAACTTCCAAAACCAATGGGTTTTCGGGGTCAACTAACAAACTTGAACCTTCGTACAGCAGCGGAGCTTGCACCTGCTTTCCTACAATTATAGGGGCGTCCACAAGATTTTTGGGGTCGACTGCGACGAGAGTATGCTAAATGGCAAATTATGAATAAGTTTTTACACTATTTACAAATACAAGCAAAAGTATTTTAAAAGAACGTTTTTTTGCAGTGTGTCACTTGTAGCTTTACCTTTCCACCATCGCTTTTCATGTCGTAATTTAGATGGTCAATCACATTTGATCCGGCGTCATCTAATTCCACTCCAAACTCAGCAGCCAAATCCCTGACGGCATCACCAGCTGAGGGACTGCCTGCAGCTAAAACATTACCTCCGGCATCCACAAATTCTGCAATAGCTTCCGGGCTTAGGTCGCCACCAAGTTCATCCGTTCCAGGGGCGAAAAGTATCAAGTTCTGATACAACCACACTCCATACTTCTTCAGTGTCAGAGCTGGGTCATCGGACATTTTAAATGTGAGCTGATATCCATTTTCTACAAGCATTCCAAATGTAATTAACAATTAGTAACATCAAGTAAAAGAAACACCAACACCTAATCAAACGTAGTAAGTCTTAATTTAGTTTTTACCCTGCAGCCTTCTGAAAAAAGTGGAATGAGTCTCTTTTGTTGCAAGATTGTCCACAAGAATCAAAGTGTTCTTATTAAGGTGGGCTTGTGCACTGCTTAACACGTCAGCGAAAGCGACACAGAAGATGACTAGTAGTATTTGAGATAACCGCAGCCGGCTCCAAGTTTTTGAACTCCCTCTTCCAGCCATATTGATTTAGTTGATTTTAAGTACCTAAAAACAAATTTCCCAATTTTATGCACTAACCAATTCCAAACCAAATAAATCCTCACTAAAATTTACATTTCCGGTTTTAGTTATCTGTTATTCAATTGACAGATGTGATGTGACCGGACCCACCTCTAACCAATATGTTTATTTTAGTTTTAGTTTGGTATAACTGTCAACTTACCTTTTTAATTCCAATTTACAGACTTTAAGCCGCGCGCAAGTTTTAGTTTTTAATTATTAAATCTACTAACCATTGAAATAACTATTAATCGTTTCAGTAATGACGTTATTTATTTCTTCAACAATCAATTAAATAGATTTTTTATTTACACTTCTGTCATGTCAGTCGACGACAGCAGGAGCAGACAAGCAAGAGCAAATGCCTAAAGTAAAATAGCACTAAAACCACCACTTCCACTATTCCATCCCATCATCATATCATATCATAACCAAAACATGCTTTTATCCATATACACGTAGACTATTTCTCCATGATCATGATGATGATGCGTCGTCGTTTGCTGTAGCTTAGCTGTGCCATGCTATAATTATAATATTATGGTGGCTGTGTTGTAGTTGTAAATGAATGAGCTTTTCTTTCGTTTTACTTTCTCTGTGGGCTCTAAGTAATAGGTATGTTGTTGGTGTGCTTGAAGTTTTTAGCAGAGCAGAGAAAACACGAACACGACATGCATGCCGTACTGGCAATTGCCAGTATTAATACTGGCATTTATTTGCATTGGTTGGTATGGTGGACACTACTGCAATGCTTTCGCGTATATTGCATTATGCATTGTAACGATAAAGCCGCCGGTAATTGCAATTTGCAATTACAGTCGAATAAATCGAAATTCCTGCAAAAATATTAAGCATTTCTTCCACTCCAACTTTGCAGAGTACTAAAGCAATAAAATGGAAATGGAAATGGACTGCGAACAAAACCGTTTTATTGATGAGGTTGGCACAAGTGTGCACAAGACAAGATCAGAAGAGCATTTACGGTTACATTTTCACGCGTGTATGATATGATGATGATTGGAGGACAAAAAATTATTGAGTAATTTACTTATTATTTGATTTGGCTAAATGTTTTAAAACCATTTAAATAATTATGTCATATACATATTTACTGTTAACTATTTTTTTACTGTACTAGTCTTTTTACTTACAGATAAAAAGTTTGTGCGGGGAAAAGTATAAGTCATTAGACACAAAGGAATTTTCGATTAATTTTTGCGTAAACTCCATGCAAATAATTGAGCGAACCAAGCATACACACTTGAAAATAATCATGCGCGTAGTTTCCAAAATACAGTTCCGGAAATAGGTATTTAATATTGAAATACATAAGTTTATAAAATAAAATAGGAAACAATAAAATCGTAAGTTTAAAATTCACTTTAAAGAACATAAATTAGTATATCTGAGGATCACGTTAAAATATTACTAAAATTACTATGCTTTCTCTTCCTTTTCTCTGTTGTATTTTTCCAGCTCCTTGAGGAAGATCGCCTTCGGTTTCATTACATTTGGTCTGTCGCCTCTACATTTTGGACAGTACCATTTTCCTTTAGGTTTGGTTGTAAGGCTGACGCATGAAAAATGGAACCACTCAATCGGGCAAAGATCGTTATCACACCCAATCATCTCTCCGTACGAAACCTTTAACCAAGAAAAATCAAAACATTTTATTATATTTATCCATTCTTCGTATAAAATATATGTACTTTCAAAAAAATTAAAATAATTGTTACCTGATCACAGAGGCAGTACGTGGGCTCATCAGGGTCAATCGGATATTGCTGAGGAGAACTATCGTCTTTACTGTTACTACTGCTCTGTTTAGCTTTCCTCTTCTTTGTTCTTTTCTCCTGTTGTTGGGCTTGTGCTTGGGTTTTTTGGGCTGGTTTCTTGCTTGAACTAGTAGAACCATAAGCTGAACTGGAATTTCCACTGCTGCTTTTTTCGGTACTGGAAGTATTATGATCCGTGGAACTGGATGTCGTGGAGTTTCTGGAAGTTCCAACATTTCTTTCGCTTGTCCTCCCATTAGTTTTATGTTGAGGCGGCTGCTGCTCTTCATTATCTTTAGGATCTTTTGAAGGCGGAGGTTCAGTGGTAGAAGAAGATACTGAAGCTCCTGCTGAACTGGAAGAGGTGGAATTTGTTGTCGATTGATTCTGTGACTCACGGTCACGGTCGCTACGATCACGTTCACGAGACCTACTTGGAGTGACCACGTGCGTGTCTTGATCTCTGCAGTTATTTGACACAGTCTCGGGATATGATGTCGCTTTTAATGAGGATGGGCCTAGTATAGAAGGTCTGTAAATCTCATGACGAACTCTACGAGCACGCTTGATATTCCTTTCAGTAGGAGGAGGAGGAGGATCCTTAAAGATCGATTCTTGAAGATCTTGTTCTTTACAAAATTCAGCTGAAAAGTGATTAAATCAATAATTAATTAATACATAATTAATTTCTGATTGGCTTTTTTCTGCTCACGCCACATCCAATAGTAAATATTGTATTGTATATAAGGCTCAATAGTAAAACTTGCCTAAATTCTTTCTGTCTACATCCAATTGCCTGGTTTTACTTTCAATATGGTCTTGAATTCCTTGCATTACTTGCAGACTATCGTCTCCCGTGTCCTGTGCTGTCATTAATACCTGCTGTATTCGAAATACGGCCTTCTTTCTTTCAGAACTTAACTGATCTGTAATTCCATCTTCATCTTCTCCTAGGAGAATCGCCATTGCAGCTTCTAATTCACGGACATAGCCTGTAGCAAACATCGACAATTAATATTTAGATTTAGACAGATATTAATAAACCACATCAAGAAAATTCAGCCACGATTATGGAGATTCGAATACTTACTCATATAATTGGCGCCCATCTCGAACATTTTTGTCGTCTGTCGAACCAAATCATTCCCCATGTTGTCATTACAGTCAATGAAGTCCTCAACATAGGTTACTGAATACAGGGATTCCAGGGCTTGGTGATTTAAAGTTGCAGGACTGGAATTCGAGTCATTACCCTTTGCCCCAGAAGAAGCAGATTTCTTAGTAACTCCCTGTTTTGACGATTTGGAGGGTGTTGTAGTCAAACTATCCCCCTTCAAATGTTTACTGGAAGAAGATATGCTGTCATTCTTCTCCGATTTTTGACTCTCCCCCGCGGCCCCTCCTTTCTTGGTGGAGGACGACATTATTATACCACTTTGACTCTCTAACACTATTCCTGGTCAAATAAAATGTTTTTAAAATCCCTTTACCGCTCGACACTTAACAAAATTGTAAGATTTGAAACGTTTACAAAGACGATTTTAATTAATTTTAGCCAGGTTCAGCTAAGCTACGTTGGTTCACTGGATCTAATAAAATTAGATTATTTTTCCTTACAACATACAAACTTCAAAGTGATGCCTTTAAAAAATCATTTTTCACATTATTGTAATCACTCAGTAATCTCTGACCTGACTTGCACTAAAAATTGGAACCATCCTGCTTGACACTTGATTGTTGATGTTTGATAAAACGATAAAGAAGCTTTTTAGAAGATGGACGAAAATACAGAAGGATCTTCTGTTGAATGAACAATTAATCGTCTCTTCTCCATTCAGTTTTAAAATCAGCTGAACAACTTTCGTCAGAATCAAGTCATTCACATTCACATAATTAAACTACAACCAATTTCCTTTAAAGTTAACTACTTCATTCATAATACACAGCCAATTATTTATTGCAGCTAACATATTAAACGGAACATGTGACATTGTTTCTCAAAATGAAATCAAACTTTTTATGCAGATTCTGCTGCTGCAAAAGTGCACACACAAACATAAAAATAAATACTAAAGCTTTGCACGAAATCAGCAAAACACTTTTTACAAGCTTGAAATATGCTTTTATTTGCTGTTTTGTTCAAATTCTCGGTTGGTTGTGTTGGCTGCTGTTGATGATGATTGATTTCTTCTTTCAATTTTGTTATCATCATTCGATTCGTTCATGTGTCTTTTCTTGTAAATAAAATGAAAAA
>JAHZNJ010002694.1:0-12775 GCA_027744475.1 Lepidocyrtus cf. sotoi NNG-2020
ACTACTACATATTATGCCTTTCGTAAAGTACTGCAAGAATGTCCTTTAGTAAGTTGAATAAACTTTCTAATAACAATTCAGATTCATCTTTCATACTCATCATCATACGCCTAATAAACTTTAAAAATACCTTCAAACAAATGAATTTTTATATAAGAACCCTGAACTGGATAAACATATTTCTTTATCTTCTATCTCTGTCCCTATGGATAATCGCCCAGTGAGTTTTCATATTTGATCGGGTGTGGCACCATCATTATCAACACCATCTCGCATTAACTCATTAAATACTTTTCTCTTTTCTCCTCTCGCACAAAAAGCCACATAATCCTGTCATCATCTTGTCATTCTCTTCTCACCACCACGCCACACCATACGAAGTATGATGCCACTAGCAGTTTACTACCACTGAGATGCCTTCCATTGCCAAAAAAATCCTTTAAAATTAAACTGTAGAGTGAGTGGAGTGAAGAGTACTAATAATAATGAGTCCGTTCTGCAGATCCAACGCTACGTGTATGTAGTAACAGTGTTCGAATAGCATATTTTAACGTATTTTACTTTCCCATTACATCATAGACATTCCCTCGTAAATATTTTTTGTAATAACGTCAACACAACAACGATCGTATATTTCATTTTCATTTAGAGCTTTTTTGTAAAGGTTCCTCCTTCATTCACGAGAGCAGAAAATATGAAATATTACAATAGTATTTTGTTACAACTCGTTTCGTTTCTACAATGTACAACATTTCATACTCATATCTTGTTATTCTGTCCATAAATGGCCATTGCATAAAATGTTTCATTTAGGATAACCACGACTAGTAACTAATCTTATTATTACTGCTCTACTTATTCGAGTTTTTTATATTAGTCTTTTAATCTTGTTGACTAAAACAGTTTACCGTACTACAACATCTACATCATGAATCTATGATAGAATTTTACTCAATTCATATGGAAGCTTTTAATGATAGATCATTCGATCTTCCAATGCATGTACCGATACAGATAGTTTGTTCGCTTCCGCTGCTGCCACTGCCAGTGAGAGGGTTTGCTTGCGATTTGCTTTGCCAGAACCGGTAGTAAAAGCCAGCCTATATCAATATAAGTAGCAGCGTAATAAAAATTGGCCTTTAGGCCTACGATGTTTGTGATGTGATGACTGATGACTGATGAAAAGCAATTATGCATACATTACATGAATTGACCGCACATTCATAGTTTTTGTGTAATAATCGATATAAATGTTAATAATGCTTTAGCAGTAACATTAGTAGGGGTTGGTTGGTAGCGAGTAAACGGGTAAATAAAAAAGTTGTCGTAAGATGAGCATCAAACGAAAGTATTGATGAATGAATGATGATTATATTGCTGGGAGCGAGAGAAAGAGTGCACAGTGCAGAGAGCTCAGAGAAGTTTTGTGCTTGAATTCAAAAGACTCACTCATATTTTACTGTTGTGTATTCTTTAACATTTTTTTTAATGAAAAGCAATTATGCATACATTACATGAATTGACCGCACATTCATAGTTTTTGTGTAATAATCGATATAAATGTTAATAATGCTTTAGCAGTAACATTAGTAGGGGATGGTTGGTAGCGAGTAAACGGGTAAATAAAAAAGTTGTCGTATAAGATGGGCATCAAACGAAAGTATTGATGAATGAATGATGATTATATTGCTGGGAGAGAGAAAGAGTGCAGTGCAGAGCTCAGAGAAGTTTTGTGCTTGAATTCAAAAGACTCACTCATATTTTAACTGTTGTGTATTCTTTAACATTTTGTTTATTAGGACATTTTTTGTGTTGATTCGTAACTAACTTCGTAAAATTATACAATGATATCGAAACTTAATTAATCTGTCTTGTATGAATATTGTCAGTGTTGTCAGTCAGTATAATATTAAAGTTGGGGAGCTTCCTTACATACAGCCTGTTGGATGTGTTAAATACATATAGTTTTTTATTAGAACCGTTATCAATCATAGCCTTTTGACTTGATAATTTTCATAATATGTGGTAGCTCTTCATGGCTAATGATAACGATTGTTCATATTATAGCCATTAGGATAGTCCAGCGCTCATTCGCCTTTCGACCTACTACAAAGTAGCAAAATGTGTTGCGTTGCGACTTGTGTGAGTGAGAAAAAAATGTTTTGCTTGCGTAGGCTCATTCAGTTTTATTTTGTGGGTGATTCGGCGCTGGGAAACAAGTAAATGCTATTCTATTACCTAGTCTTCCTACACGTTTTCCTATACCACAAAGCGGCGGCGGCAGTAGTAACAATTGCGCATGTAGAAAGTAATAGTAATAAGTAATAATAATAATCCTCTTTTTTCTGACCAGATGTTTCGCATTTTGACAGCTTTTTACAATCATCATCTTAAGTGTTGTTGCCACTAAAAAATGTGAAGAATCACTGCAGATCTGTTGGACCACCACAGTCAACGTAACTTAGTTTGTTTCATTCAGTGACGCGGCTTGCTCTTGCCGCTGCTCATCAAGTCATTTCACTTTCTTATTATTCGGTACGAATATTGATAAGAATTTAGCAGGAAAAGGAAGGTTGCTGTTGCTGTTGTTTAAAGGGTGAAAATAATTATTTTCATTCAATAAAATAACTTTTGCTGCTGTGCTATTGGGTTATTGAAGTGGCACATTGCAAAAACAGTCGCGGGCAGCAACTACTGCAAAGGTCTTGAAACGTGCGCAAAAGTCATCGAAGTAGCGCCAACTATTCTTCTTGTTTTAAGCCGAATCGACATATTCTTCACTTACTTATCCTGACTTAAGTAGAAAAACAGGAGATAACGAAAAAAACTCAACCTCAGCATTTTAAGTACTATTGGCGCGTCGACTTTTGTAATAATTGTGTACTTAAAATATTTATTGCAACTTTTGAACTTTTTACCACATTGGAAAGACGGAGAATAGGGAGAGGTTACCTAACCTTGTACATCATAAACTCACTGCTATTATACAAATATACACAGTTTTATTATATGTGCAATCTCAGCATCATCAGCAGTCTTAGAGAATGAGCTGGGAGTTTAGCAAAGACTAATAAAAATAATGTTTTAAAAAGTGCATAAAAACTCGCAAATTCTCTTTTTCCGTAGAGTAAATGAAGAAATGAAGAACTTCGTTTAAAAGATTACTTATGCCGATTGTTTTTCATTCTTTACGATAGCATTTATGGCTGATTCTTTTTTCCTCTTCTTCGACTTCTTCTCACAGAATTGTTTGCGGGGTTTGCCAGAGTCCCTGGCCTGGCTATCAGCTAACTAAAGACTGGAGTGAAGTGATTTTTAAAATAATATTACTTACAACTGGTTCTCTGGTACTCTTCTGCACCTCTCTTTTCATCGGGGATATAATTCTCGGTTTAAAAAAAACTTTTAAAAATGACGTTGTTCGTTTCTTCACTGCATGCATGCGGAGTGGTGAGCGATACATACACTAAAAATTGTTTGCAAAATCCTAAATTATTACGATGATACGAAATGCCTACATACCTAATGCAGAATAAGTATCAAGCACAATAGAAAAAATATAATTAGAATCTATTGTCAGTCAGAAACTTTAGCTGGGTAGACTGCATTTTTTCAGAATCAGCGGTGAAGTATTTGTTACTGCAAAATGAATTATCTCGCGAATTATTCAAAGAATCTTTTGAATACGATCGCAGAGAAAAGATTCATTTGTTTCGATCTGTGGCATTTAATATGATAATACGAAGCTTGCAAATGAAATGTAGCAAAAAGCTTTTTATTTTGCCTCAAATTTTTAACAACTACTCATCATCATCGTCAACAAGGTTTAAGTGAAAAGTGGAGCTTCAGTCAAAGCAAAATCCGTATTCTCTGTGGGATTTCGGATTTTTTTAGGTGTTGTTGATTTAGTGCATTCATGTATTATTATTGTGAGCCAGTTCCTATCTATTAACTTTGTTTAGTTTGAATAACTGAACTATGTTAACACAATAGCGTTATGAGGAGAGGAGATGTGGCAATTATGAAAAAAGCGTTCGTTCATCAGATCAGATCAAGTCATAGTTTTTTGTAACGAGCTGAGTGACCGGCTCAAACCGTATTACGTCTTCTTACATCGCATCAACCCTTCTATCATCTTGTTATTGCATCGACGGCTACTACCTGCAGCAGCAACTAGTAAGAAAATATATGTGTATGGAGATAGAGATAATAAGAATGACAGTAACAGAATAGAATAGAATAATACCTGCATACAAAACAGTTAAGTAAAAGGAAAGAGGTACGCGACTGTGACTACAGCTACGACGAAGAGATCTTGAAGACAAGTTCAGGTTAGACGATTGGTCATTGTTGTGCACGAAGATGAAATTGATTGTTTCTCATTATTTGATTGCGATTATTGTGGTTTGGTTAGTTTTTCACTGAGCACCGTCCTCATCGGTCGAATAGTAGTAGTACGTATATCGTGCTGCTGCTGCTGCAGAATACAAGATTATTGGAGTTGTGATTTAAGATGATTTTCAAAATTATTTGGATATAATCATTATTGAATAAGACGATGTTCTTCAATTTCAACTTGTTGCTGATGTTGTGTTCAGATTCAAAAGTACAAGCACATCTTTAGCTCGTGGAAAATAATAGTAATAATATAGAGGCTACGGTTGTTGTACAACTACTTTTTCCTTGTTCTTTGAAATTCACATTTGTGTGGATCAGATTACCCAGAGAAAATTAAATTGAATGGAGTAATATATCATGACTTTTATTGAGAAATTACATGAATCAAGGATGATTTGTGAAGTTTTCATCTTTATAGTGACCTATGTCATGTGCACAGTGAGAATTTCAGGATAATCCACGAAAAGAGAGTCCTCCCTTCTGAGTCACAACAATATTCGTTAATTTTTTTTCTTTGCTTGCTTGTTTGTTTACTGTCATGTCAGTTACGTATTGTGTAGTATGAAAGGAATCCTATGAACAGCCAAATCCATGCTAAAGCAATATTTTTTGCCTGCCTATTCCACTTTTTTTCGCTGGATGAGATTTCTCACTTTCGAGTGCAGAGTGCTTTGAGTGAATGAAATTTGGATTGGATTCGAGAGCAATTTGTGTGGTGTGAAACGATTGTTGTGGGAGTTTTTTTTATAAGCTCATGTAGGAGCTTTCTTGAAATTTTGTAACAATTGACGTGAGTTACTGGCTGATTTGAGCAAGCGATGCGATTGTATGGTGGTTGGTTGTATTGTGATATAAGTTCATTCTGAGATTATTCGTGCAGTTTATGGTGGCGAATTGGCGATGATATGATTCTAGCGTAGTTTTTCTGCGGTTTCACAGTAATTAGTCAAGGCCATTCTTTTACTAACTTTATGGCTGAATGGCTGTAGTAGTGTGGCGGTAAATAATGTGTGCGTGTCGTACTAAGTGGCTTGGAGTAGAAAGAAATAAATGATTGCTTGGATAAAACAGATTCATGAAAAAAAATGTTTAAAAGAATGCAATGCATGTTACTAGTAAAGAGGTACTACTGCTGCTGTATGCAAGGCTTCCACGAAAAATTTGCTGACGCTGCGGTTGACTTTGTATAATTTGCTTGTTTGGTGGAAATCGTTACAAATATCACAAGCATGTTTCATAGCTTACTCATGTTATAATATATGATATGCAAATTTCCAGTTGGGAGATAGTCACAGCAGCGGTAGTCAAGTTCACGAAATAATTTTGCTAGTGTGAATTTTGAAATACGTGCAACTCTGCTGAAGTTAGAATCTGGCACTCTCGTTATATGATTTTTGAAGTCGACCTAACAATTAAGGCTGAAAGTGTTGGTTTTAGAAGTTTGGACTGGCAAAAGGAAAATCTTTAATTGTTAAAGGAAGAAAAGTTGGAATATTAAACATGATTTCTGCAAAATATAGTATGAAAAGAGTTGGCACTATTTTTGGGCTTGTGGAGCTGCACGTGTGCGTAAATGCAGTTCGCAGACAGTCCTAAATACGTAATCGTTAAACTTTCTCCTTCATTTTAAAGTTGTTCAAAGTTAAATTTTGTATCAATTCAAAATGGATTTACTGGAATTGCCTGATCAAGAGGAGTAAGTTTAATTGATATTTTGTGCAGTATACGATTAGCATAGTATACCAGACTGTATTTTATTTTACTTGTACTATAAATAGTTTCTTGATGTTGAAGAAAGCGAAAAACAAAATAAACCTATAATGGGCAATTACTAATTTTAAGCACTATTATTTTCCATTGACACGTTTCATTTAAGAAGATAAGCTTGATGGTTAAATAATGAGTTAAATATCCACCTTAATTTCATTATTTCATTTTATGCAACTTTTTAATTCGTTTTGATTTTCTATTCTAGGCGAAAACGACCTGGTAAAGGGTTATGGCTCCAATCGGTTCGGCGAATATCGCAACGAAACTTCAATCTGGATGAGGAAGGTGTGATTTCGGAGGTATGTTGGCAATATTTTTGTTATTTCCTTGATCTATATATGATAAGCGTGTTTTCAAAATGGCCTTAAAATATTCTTCTACATAAAATATTTATAGTAAACTGATTTAAACCGGATACGACATTGTATTAATATTACACACGTGTTGTGCTTAATTGCGCAAATGCAGTTGTTTCGTTTGAATATTATATTTCAATTCATATTTTGCAAAAACAGCACAAATGAAGGATAATATTCTTTAATAACTAAACAATAAAATAAATCTCATAATATATGCCTAACCGTAACCACAAATAACATCCCCTTTGTAACTAACGAAGGACATTGTATGAACAAACCCGAATAGCGAGTTAGAATAAAACTTAAAACAAAGGCAACATAGTATACAAGGGAAACTTTTTATTGCTGCTATTATCATCATCATGTTATGATTTTTACGACAAAAATACTTCGGATAGGATGTATAGTGAGATGACGCTACTCAAACCCTACGCAAATAATCTTTCGAGATATTCAATTTTTTAACATTAGGGTTTTTTATGAAACCTTTAATTTTATGTGTATCCTGCACATTGTCATAATAATAATCAACAAACCAACTATGTTTGGTATAATGTAAAAAAATTAATGATGATAGAAAATCTACCCAATGCAAACTTCCGTCAGTTTTTGGCTTTGTAAAACACATAAAGTATAACTTTGTTCCATCCCATCACGAATTGGGCAGTGCTCTCTCTCTCTCTCTCTCTCTCTCTCTCTCTCTCAGAAGGTCTTAAAATTTGGGTGGTATGTTATGCATTATAAATAAATGTTGACAGTAAAAAAAAGTTATAATGTAATGGTGAACAGATTTAGTGCAATGTTTACATAATAAAATGGCTTTTAAACAATACTTCACATCATTTTATGGAGAGTTTTGGCAATAAAATAGTAACTTTTCCTAAGCAAAATAGGCCTCTAAACAAACATATTGCTCACATAAGTAAGTATGTAAAAATGAGTTACAGAAACAAACAAACATTGCGGCTCAGTCAAGTCAGGATTTCAGAAAGATGTTTACGATGATGGCAAGGCAATAGGTAATGAAATGATGCATGCTCTAATCCTTCCTGCGTGATTAACTCATTTAAAAATGTTCCTGTTTGGTAACAACTAAAGTTAAGGAGAGGAAAGAAAATTCAGAATGCTGAATGAAACACTCGTCGGGAGTGAGAAAAAGGTGAGCTCCGAAAGAGTAGAGAGGATAAAACGATTTATGGAAAGTGTAATCCTTGTTTGGGCATGCGAAACAATTCTTTGAGCGTTTTACGTTTTAGAGACTCCTCATAACTTTTATTATCATTGTAATATTTTAATTTAGGAAACTTTCTTTCTTTCTTTCTTTCGTTTCTTCCATCAAGAGATAAAACGACGACATTGTGATTGCCGCTTTAAGTTGTTGCAGAGGCAAGCAAACTCACTCGTACTTATACTCGTAGCTTAAACTCATAATATGAAGAACGAGAAAAAGGGAACAACTATCAAATTATAATGATGATCATGAGAAAATCCATAAAATATATTTTATGATGCTGATTCAGTTACATCATATCCTACTGCGTGTTGTGCTGGTTCTAGTTGGTGGAAAAAGAAGGATTTTTTGCTTTCGCTTCTGCAAAGCGAAAAATTTGCTGAGCCAAGACCATCAATTTATCTCGGTACAGAAAGAAAGAAAGAGAGAGAAAGAGCTGAGGCTTTCACCTTGTTCCAAATCCCATCTCTCTTCCATCTACTACTCATACTTGGTCTTGTACTCCGTGAATATTTTATGAGCATTCCTAGTTACATAATATACGGTGGTTGCTTCGCAAAATGCTCACTCATAGCACACGTGTGTGTCTGTCTGTGTGTGAAATTTAAATGGCCAAAAGAAAACGAAATCGCTCATTCATGTGTGAAATTTTACTTTTTACAATGGGATTACTTACTTAAACCCATAAATAATTCGGGTAAAAAAAAACGAGCGAGACTTTTTAATACGATGATGATGATGATTTTCAATGGATTGCATTGCAGGATAAATCGGGCGAGGAAGCCACAACTTCTTTCATTGCCGGATCTAATAACAACTGGGGACAGGTCACTACACCGCTAATGTCTTCGTGCGCTATGGAAAGTTCTAGTGGCGGCGGGGTAACTTCTGGCACGACGAGGAATGGGAGTGGACCAGGCGATTCCTCTGCCAGCACCAAAGGCTCAATTCTAGTAATGAAAGGGAAAGGCTCAGAGGACGATTCGGAAGAAGATCCTAATTCAGAATGCGACGCGATGACCTACCGTGGAATCTATCTTCCAACCCTTACCAACCGATTTAGGGATAAAAAGCTGGAGACGGCATATCAACGTTATGCCTGTCGTCAGGTAAGCCATGACCTTGCTTACAAGTTAGAACACTTGTACACCAACCCATTTAACTTCGTTTAACTCCGAAATAACCCAAAAATAAGGAGAAATTCTCCAACCAGTTTCGTTCAGCTTCTCAGCTACAGTGTCTAATTTAACCATTTGCATATTTATTAGCTGCTTACCAATTCATTTCCTTTTTTATCTGAGAAAGTTATCACTGTTAGGTTGCTTCTTTCTGCAAAATGAATATAAAATTCAATCTAGTTATATAGGTTCGTTTTATTTTCTTAGATTGCGATTGCGATACGCAAAACACAAATGTTCACTTTCCCACTTGAGAATAATGGGCTTTATTTGCAGGAAGTAAATTGGTATATTCACATGAATTGAACCGTAAATGATAGATCAGCTGCAGTATCAACTACATATCCAAATCCTTTATTACACCCACTCATATTCCCTTTTAGTAAACTACTCGATTTAAAAAGGAAATTGCATTTTACTTGTAGATAAGAGGATTGGATTTGATTTGAGCACGAATTCGCTGAGTTAGTATAGTTGCAGGAGGCGGGTAAATGTCTATCAGAGAGACACGTGTAAAAGACTTTTTATAATCATCCACTGTTCCCGAATTCCGAGTTTCATTCATAAACAAAGTACGCCAAGCCACTATATATGTAGTACGGTTTCTAGGTTTTTTACTGATCAATTGAGACATCATTGTCGACAGATTTTTGCATAGAAAACTGACTATACAATAGCGTATAAGAGGGAGGCGGATATGATTGAGAAGAAGTTTAGGAAATTAGAAAAGCGAAAAGTTGAAATGAAAATGATATTTATTTTTATGAAGCCGCTGCGCTGCGCTCTCAGATGAATGCATTTTAGGCAAAAAATTGTGTATTATGCCAGCAAAAGGAATCTACTTTTGCATTGTCATTTTTCTTTGAATGAACGAGCGTTTTAGCATTTAGGTATTATTATTGCTGGCAAACTTGCGATTGGCGATGAGAAGCTCTTTTTCCCTTCGCAGCAAACATTTGCGGCGGAATGGGTGCCATTTGCGGCTCCACTAGGGAAGCAGTGAAAATCCATTAATTTGGATAAAAAGTACTCTGGAGGGAAGTTGTCATGAATTATGTTAGCTGTGAATGGAAAACTGTTTATGAATCGCGTAGCAGCAGCCAGCAGAAATACGTGCTGCGGCAACATCTTTAGGCTAATCACGTTGATTTGATAAAGCTGGATTATTGCGACATGAACACGAGATGGGATGATTCTATACAGCATGCTACTCACTCACCCAATCACCACAATTTTAATAGAATTTTTTAGCAGCAGAAATGATAATACGTAACAGCGATTAAACATTTCGACTGTTATGATTTGACACGTAAAATAGATTTGCCTGGATTGAAAGGGACTTATGGGGTTTCTTATATTACCCCTGAAAATCCTCCATCCATTAAGCAAGAACAGAAATTCATGAAAATAAACAGTCGAAACGGCTTATTTATATCAACCGACTATTTTAGTATGGCTTATTATTTCTAGCTTCAATACTGCTTTAATGCTTCCATATTCAGTTTTATTAATCAGCGTGTACCTATGTATTAATGCCAGGCAAGATCAGAATTGATTTGATTTTAATTGTCTTAAATGTTTTGTTTTCAGCGGCAACGCTCCCTCCTCATAGTGAATATCATCGATCTCGTAATAAAAATAGTGACTCTTACCGTTACGCTAGCTTACAATGGACAAAGTGGTGAAAGACAGAGTTCATCGAGTAATTTTGCAACGTTATTTTGTAATAGTGGATCTTCTTATTATAGTTACAGCAACAATAGTAAATTTAACGGAGTAGAAAATCTAGCAATTGTGAATAGAACATTAGGAAGTGATTTTAGTGATAGTGCTGGTGTCGGTGTGCTCTCAAATGGTTCAAGTGATTTTTATGTGAATAGTCGTTTGACAGGGATTCCCTCGTGGGATGATCTGACAAGTATTGAGTCTCGTAACTCTCCCTCTTCATCATCATCATCATCAAGCTATCATCATCCTGATAAATATGATGATTACAATAATTCTGAGAAGACTCTTCTATTACGTCTAATCATTTGGACGGTTATTGGTGCTTCCGCTAATATTATTTTAGGGATTTTAGCAAGATGGTTGAGATTCGCTAATTCATACTTACATCTTGGAGCTCTCTTCACTTGGGTTGTACTCTTTTTGCAAGGTAATTTTTAAAACATCATAATCCCATTTATTGAAATTTTGCTTTCTTAAATAAGAAAATTGTATGATTTCGGTTTTGTCGGAGATCCCTTTGCCTTTGAGTTGTTGGAGTATCATTTTCTTTCTGCTGCAGATTCAGAAAGGGGTGATGGGGTGGTTGGGTCTGTCTGCAAAGCAATAGTTACCACAAAAGTATGCCGAAATGAGAATTTCAGAATGAAACATGATAAAATTACTTTTAATGACATTCCTCAACCCTTCTCTGTCTTCTGCACAAAGAAGAACACAGGCAGAAGATATCCGAGAAGCGAAACCGAACCACCGCAGTAGTATTCGTCTTATATGCAAACTGACACTGTGCTGACAGTTCAGCCAAATTCGCGGTTGTAGCGAAAGGCGAAAGAGAATAGATATTTTATTAAAATCCTCCGAAATGGCTCATTTAGATTTAAGAATGGATGAATTAAAATACAGATGAATGAGACCAGAGATATTCTTTAATTCTCATAACAGTAATAATAATTTTCTAATTTTATTTTTGCTTGTCCGTTTAACAGGTTTTGTTGGAATAATCCTGAATATTAATAATCCTGCTGCAACGTTTTGGTACATTCTTTTCTCAATCTTCGTCACATACGCCATGCTACCGATGCCATTATGGTAAGGGGAAATTCGTTCGTTTTTTTAGTATTAGTATTCATTTTTAGCAAGGATTATTAGATAACCAATTTTTAGCACGTGTTTTTGTTTAACCTTCTTATTTAAACCTGCTATTTCCTTTTCTGCGATAACAACATCCCACTCATTATCAACTTAAGAGGCCACTAAGGAATACCTAACTGCACTTTCCTTCTCATTCCTTTAACAGCCAATCTTACCAAGAAATGTTCTCCATTCCAAGGTATTCCTTGAATTGTGAGCAATGGACGCGGGTGTCTCCATTTCCTAGTTTCACTTTGCACTTTTGTGAAATTCTACGAACGATTATCTCATTTGATAAATGTCCCTGGCTTTAAAAGGCATTTATTTGAAACAAAAATTGTGGGTGAAATAATTTAATTTAATTTAATATAACGCAAATCAGTCTTCCGTTAAGTTGGAAGAAAAAGAAACGCTATCACATCACATCACATGCATTTCCCGCTTCCACGAACAACCGGCGAACTAAACGTTCAGATTCCAGCCAGAAAGAAAATCCTTGAATTTCTTCCAAAATGGACAAAAATTAATCTTAAAGCTACAGTGGAAATGCGAGAAATGTAGCAAAATTTAGAGAATACATGAAAATGATGCAACATAGTAGCAGTAGCAGACAAGCAGCGGAAGAGAAGGAAAAGCTTTCAAAGACTACAGCTTCAGTTAGTAGATCTACAGCGAATAAAAAATCATGAATGACAGTAATGTGTTTGACTTGTCAGAAGATTGCACCTCTTTTTTCCTATACTGCTTTTCTGTTTTTATTTAAAAAGATCTATGTCTAACCTTGTCCCATTCTTTCTTCGTTTAGCTTTTACTTTTACCAAAAAGCCAGAGACAAGCGCTACATTTACAATGAAACAGAAAAAGAGAAAGCGATCCATCTCCAGCGATATCTTTTTCTCTGTTTTATACAATATTTGTTGCTTTTATCGTTCAAGTAAATACAAAAAAAGATAAATGAATAGAAATGAAAAGCATACTTTTTT
>JAHZNJ010002695.1:0-15934 GCA_027744475.1 Lepidocyrtus cf. sotoi NNG-2020
TAAGATCGTCATCCATAATCCTTTGTAATGATGTGAGCGTTCTGAGTGAGATGATTCTTGCTTATTGTCCGAAAATGATTGGAGGACATCTTGTGCACGTAGATTTTACACTGAACTAATTTGCATAATATATATTTGAAGCCTGAAAGAAAGAAAGTGAGCGGGTTAGTGGTTAATGCTTTGGGAAGACATAAACGGGATCTCATTTTTAAAAGGGATGGATGGAGATAGGTGCATAGTGAAAGTATATAAACGTAAAAACGGGAGGAACAGTGAAGATGGTGTTTAATTTATAATGGAATGATAGTGGTACTGGTGGTGAGTCAGTGAGTGGACATTGGACATATGGGATGAGCATTAAAATCTCATGATTCGTCTCCTGCAATCAAAAACTAAGAAATTCAAATTCAATCGATTGAAATTCCTAACTTTTAAATATCGAAAGTAAAATAAAAATTGAACAAAAACAGTAGTTCAATCTATGTATCACATTGCCCCAACTACTTAAACTGTACATCAAATTAAATTAAGTTTATTGTGATTTACAACACTTATAAGAATTTAAATATTTGTACATAACTAGAATAAAATTATAATATTTGTATTACATATTAAATTAAATAATAATTAAAACTGACTTTGTATGACCAAAAATAGTACATTTGATAAAATAATTGTGATAATATTAACGTTTTTGAACAAACAGAACCACTTAACTATAATAAAATAATGATGTGCAATGAAAAAATATTTGTAAAGCTATTTCAAAAAATCAAAATAACACAATTAAATCTATTTTCATTGGTTAATAAAAAATCCAAAGAAAAATACACCTTAATCATGATCCTTTGTGGTTGGAATTAATTTCCTGTTCACAATTAGCTTATTTCTATATTTGAAATCAGTCTCATGATAGGATCCAATGATGAATCCAGAAATATAACGGGAAGACCGACATCCTCTGGATTTAGTGGATGTTCTTGCATTATCCCATCTTCATCGTAATATTCGTCTTGCTCCAAGATGCTGCTGTTTTTCATTCCTTCGCTATGAATTATGTTTATGTGACTTGAATTTGCAAAGTGATTTTCTTCAGTTTTGTTTGAAATCATACTTAATTGAGGGATTGTGTCTTGTTCATGATTAACTTCATTTTCTTGATTTGAAATGGAAGTGGACGTTTGATTGTTACTTTCTGTACTGTTCGTTACCGCTGCTGCTGCTGTGTCAGTGGCAGTATCTTTTCCTTCTACTCTTTTAAAAACTTCTTCGAATTCTTCGGTCACAGTCAAACGAGAACTTTCTTGATTGGCAGTTCTATTCTGGATGATTTGCCGATTTCCTTCTTGAGTTCTGTTGGAAGTTACTGCTGGACCTTCCGTGTCCATTTTCTGCTTTTCCTCATCTGCCTCGAGTATAGCTCGTAAATGAAATCCCTTCCTGAAAAAGTTATTATTCTTGACTAGAGAACGCTGTTTAATAGCACTCTGTTTCAAATCTGTTGGTAAAGGAATGTCTTGGTTGCTTAAACGTTGATTATAGGGAACTGGTTGGGAGTTTATCGAATTGATTTCAGACACGCCAATCATTGATGGAGTCAATGGAAAGCTTTCTCGAGGTGCCCCAGCTGGGTAAGAAAGATAGTTGAAGAAAATATCGCAGCCAGCTTCGATCAGAAGAAGATCTTTAACTAGACCGGTGCTGTCGACAGGAATCTTCTTATTATCCTGTGAAACTTTGAGTATGTTACGGAGGCTTCTTAAATTGTTCAGCTTTTCTCGATTCACTTTAGAGAAAACTTCGACCGATGTGTATCGCTATTGAAAAGGTAAAGTAACTAATTAGGTACTGAAGCGTGAAAGTATTTGTCATTAGAAAGGTATGCTCAATGAAAAAACTTAAAACTTTTTTACCTGCCGACAAATGTAATTTGGTATGCTATTCAATAGAGAAGAATCGCCGAATGAGCCATTTCCATTTATGCAGATTCCAACTTGTACGGTTTGAGTGAGGTGGGGTGGTGCTTGAATAACTTCTATCAAGTCTGGACATTACAAACCAAATAAGCAAGATAAAAGTTAATTATCATCCAAATTTTTGAATCCAATAATAATAAACTTATGCATTATTGATGGTTAATATTTCAGTTGTTAAAATTACCTTGAGTTTTGGCACTGACCCCGTAGTGGGGCTGAACAAACATGTTTTGAACTTTACAAGGGGTGACAGTCAGCGACTGTGCGTGCGACGAGCTCTGAAACCGAAATAAAATACTTTTTATTTTTTTGCTCATTGGAGGATTAGATTCGTGGAATATCCGTTCGATAACATGCACTACAGCATAATTTTAATAAGAATTAATGCTTGCGCATAATAATTTACCCACCGTGGATTTTAAAATGACAACGCTAGCTGTCATAATAACTTGTAGTAAAACGTATGACCCTCTCAAACCCATCGTTTTAAAAATAATTTGTTTTAAAAGTAATTAACTACATTCACTTAAAACTATCTGTAACTACCGCAGAGAAAGCGCTAACAATGAATTTGTACTTGGTAGAGGTTCATGCTTTTCATTTTAGTCTCCAGATTCTTATAAATAATAAACTATTGCAGATACCTTATAAGAGGTTTTTCAGCAATGGTTAAGATAAATACAAGATTAAGTATAAAAAGTATCAGCAATCAGAACATGTATAGTGTAGCACGTTATATTTCATGTATTGTGGAATGTAGAAATGATTTCATGAAAAGATGATCAAAACGAAAGGCTTTAAGTTTCATTCACAGACCACAGGATTTTATATAAATACTTATTTATTGTAGTCTTTCAGGTCTTTGAGTTTCATCCAATGTTTAATGTAAAAACAGTTCTGGAGAAAATATACGCATAGGTAGTAATTCCATGCATAAAACTTCGCTTCGTCTTCTAGCCAAGGGGACAAGGGGTGGTGGTGCGGTGGTGGCGACTCTCAAATTAATCATACTCTACCATTTATACAAACTGATTTCTATTTTGGAAGGAAAAGCTTATTACCAAATTGCCAACATCAGATATGAAACTATAAAAGCTTCTCTGCATTTCTATTTCTGAAAATCAGTGAAATTATTCAAATCAAATTTATCTCCCCTTTCCCCTTTCGTCTGAATCTCGATAAAACGTGGCATGTGCAGTACTTAAGTATGGTATGGTATGCACGCTGGACTTGGAGAAGCATAACTGACATCATATTCATTATATAAAAAAGAATCCTCTTGTCACTACAGGAAGCTGCAATCAAGAAATTCTTTGTAGCGCTAGGCTGCAGTGTTAGTTGGCCCTTTTTGGCAGTAAAAATATTTTGGTAACTTGTCTTTAGTTATTTATTTCAACAAGCATAGCTATACATTTATTGGGACATTGGGAGTTGGGAGACATAAATCTTATATGAACTAAGGAAAACTATTCTAGCTAATTAAAATTGGCTCACACCACGCGCGTCTACTTGTACTACGCCGACTGACTAAATACCTATTTTTATCTTGTATGCTTCTTACTATGTATGCTTCTTCTTAGGTGGTACTATAATTCCTGTTGGTATCAAAGCGCAAGCAAAGAGCTAACTCTAGTGTCTTTTTTTTCTTATATTTGAGGAGGCTGGAGGTGCTACGGAAAATTACTTGGATAAATTCGTTAAAATGTGTTTAGTAATGTGTAGCATAGTACCACTGGAAGCAGAAGTAACTTCTTGATTAATGGTTTTCTTGAATGGCAATTGGCTAGGTTGTAATAATGGAGCTTCTGCTAATAAGTAGTTTTCAAGCTGATGTTTAAATCTGCAAAGGTATTCTTAAGTGTATCTTTATCAGGTCATTTTGGTTTGTCTGTTCAACTCTGTGGTATATCCTTCCAAGAAGAAGTATAAGTACGCATACAAATATCGTGGATTTAGATTTTAACTAATAAAATGACATGCATTTTTTCATTCATTTAATATAATGCGATATTATCCATTCTTTTTAAATGGGGTCGGAAGTTTATGCACGCGCCTTCGATGTTCTATAATGTCTTCAGATAATGCTTAGGGAGGATAAAAGAATAAAAGCCTTTTATTTGGGAAAATTCCAGTTTTTATCTGCCACCATCATTTTGGTTTTTGATTAGTCGAAGAAACGGAGCACACTAGAGTCCTCTCTTCAGTTCAATACTTTTAGTTTAGGCTTTTTTCGTTTTACTGCTTCCTATATTACGTGTTTTATATCGATTTTATTTATTTTTTAAAAATTTTATTTATGCAGAATTTTGTAAATCATATCAATTTTTATTTCAAAAAATAAATCTACGCAGTAAACAGTTTTAATTACACAATAATTAATTATATTTTAAAAACTTTAAAAATGAAGCATTCGTCTTTATTTGCATTTTGTTTTCTATTAGTATCAGCCTATCTAGTTAAATCGGTTAGAGAAAAATTCAAAATTTACACAAACATTAAACTTGTACTGCTCAACCTTTTAATTTATAAATGCTATATTTTTGCTTATAATTTGTATTTAGGCCGATGGTGTTATTATATCGCCATGCACAGTAAGAAATCTGGTAGCTCAGCCAGAATATGGAACAAGCCTGAGAACAAAGGGTAAATAAATTTGATTTCTTACGTAATATTTTCTGATTAACTGATAATAAAAAATTGATAGGAGGTAATGTGTTTTCTTATTGAGTCGTACATTTACATCTTACAAGCATTAATTTGAATTCTTTAGGTTTGGTTCCAATTGTCCAAATTCCACCCGTATTCGTACAAAATGTCATGGTTGGAATATGTGAAAATCAAAACCAAAACATAAGCACAGGACGCGCTGGAGAATTTTATACATGTCAACAGGTACACTATAATTCAGTGAATTAGTCAATATTACAAACAAATATCTTAAATTGAAATTCTGCATAATATTAACTTACATAGCGCTACTCCGTATTGGAAGTATACGTAGCAGACACTGGCTCAACTTTAGATCCCTATCAAAGACCGAATCCTTCTGATAACTTAAATAATATCAGATTTGTTCGTGAAAGCGTTATCATCGAATCCGGTTGTGATTTCACTTTCAATCTTCTTCCGCTTATCGCAAATGCACAGAGTCAGCAACAGCAAAGGCAACAGGCACCGTATGTTCCACCTGAACAGAAAATGTTTTTGAAAAGTCCTTATCATCCAGTGTATAGGCAACCTCCTGGTTCCGCTATGCCTGTACCAGCTCCCCCTCAACCTCAGGTAACTTCCTTTATCGCTATTATCCCTCAAACCTGAAAGTTTTATAATGGAAACGGTTAAATTGCAACTCTAATGGAATGGTTTATCAATTCTATCTTCTTTTTTCACACAGGGAGTCCCAATTCCAGTAATGGACCCTTCATCTTCAGTTCTTCCATCTCAGAATCCAGCTATGTCAGTTACTGTGACTAATTTAGGTGGTGGTGGAACTCCAATCCAAATGAATGCTCAACCTTCTCCAACTGTGACTTACGCCACTCAGGGAAGAGCAGGTAGTGCTGCCCAAGAAGGTAATTTGGAAGAAGCCGTTGTAGAAACTGAAGGAGATGCAGGAGAACAGCTCACAGAGGCATAAGATTTACGTTATGATTGATTATGATTGCCACAAAATTAATTTAATTAAAACATAAAAAGTGCCATTTTAGATTATTAATTTATAATTTATTGTTGAAAAGTTTTAACTTGTGTACTGATGTTATTTAGTCAATTTAGTGGAAACACCAATTCGTTTGTAATTTGTAATTTGTTCAGATGTTTAACTCAAATAGTATGTTAAACTGAAAATATGAATACTCTGAATTGTGATTGATATGATATGATATTAATTTGCAGACTATATGGTCTCGTTTATAATTTGTAGGAAGTAAAGCTATGAGCATAAGTTTTTTTGCTTTTCAAGTCTAGTCAGTTTATTTTATTATATAGTTTAATATTTAAGATTTGTTTGTTTGTATCTGTAGTTCGTTTTTTCGCAATGTCTTAAATGTCTAAAAATAAATAAATAAATAGAATAGGTAGTCTATTCAATAGTTATAAAATTGATCTCATGTTAATTTTATTTGATTATCTTCGATGAATTTGAGCTGACAAATTATTATCCAAAAATTGTAATGCATCTTTTTACTTTCATTTGCTTTTGCTTTCGCAAAAAACCATTTTTCTTTTCTTCATACGGCTCGATTTTATTCATCGCATCGATATAGGTATGCGAAATGCAATGCAAAATACAACAAAGATATAACTCAATTGAGAGCATGCATCGAGAAACGAAATCTTAGAAAAAGAAAAGACGCTACAATGAACAAAGGTAAAGGGGGCTTACATTTTGCGATTTTCTCTGCTGCTGCTATGCTGTGCCGGCTAAGTCGAACGATTGAATTGTGTGTGTAGTTGGGTTGGGGTGAAGAGAGACTCTCGCGGGCAATTGAGATATTTGCCGACTGCATAAGCTTTTTGCATTCTCATCTAACAGCAACAGCCAAAGCACTTTTTATTCTGCTTGTGTATTTTGCAGTTTGTTTTCGTGTACATTGCTTGTCATTGTCAGTCATTCATTTTTTCAGTACAACTTTTCAGCAACAGGAACAAAGATACATTTTTCTGAAAAAGAACAATTTATTTGTGGATTGTTGCGTGCGATTTAAAATCAAACAGTTTTAAATACAATTAGTTCACTCGGAAAATACTTTCCTAAAAAGTGCAGAAATAGTTAGTAAAGTGAAGATATTTTTGAGTCCGGTAAGTTGATTAAGAATCATTGATTTTTAGTTTTGTTTTTATCAGCTGTCAGCTGGTTTACAGTGATTTTTCCCAGACAGTTTTGAATTGCTGAGCAATTAAACAAAATGAAGAAATATGTTATGTGTTTGGTTTTTTTACATAATTATAAAATTTAGGTTCGTTTTGCAGATAGACATCAATAATCATCATGGGTTCCGCAAGATATGATCGAGCTATCACAGTCTTTTCTCCTGATGGTCACCTGTTCCAGGTGGAATACGCTCAGGAAGCTGTCAAGAAAGGATCCACTGCTGTAAGGAAAAAAAATTATTTTTTCACAATCACAATTATCATTGGTTGTCGGTTTAAAAACCGAGTAGAAAAGAACAGTGATGCGATGACAGTTGATGTATAATGTAAAGATTTTCGATTTAATTCAAAATTCAACCTTTTGGTTGTTGTATTGACTGTTTAGTTTTAAAAAGGAATTTACAAACCAATTACATAAATATTATACGTTCTGACTTTGACTTACTTAATCCGAAATATGATTATTCATTATTTTGTAATTTCTGGATGTTTAGAATTGAAGCAGCGGTACACTCAAAGTAATGGGCGACGTCCTTTCGGAATTTCATGTTTAATTGGCGGCTTTGACTCCGATGGAACACCGCGGTTGTACCAAACAGAACCATCTGGAACTTATCATGAATGGAAGGCTAACGCGACTGGGCGAAATGCTAAAACGGTAAAAACACTACAACAGGACTTTCTCTGAGATTCTTGATTCTTAATTATACGATTCGGATTAAAAAAATTTATTTGACATTTGACTACTTTTATTTTTTTAATTTATTTTTATAGGTTCGAGAATTTTTAGAGAAGTATTATACTCCTGAAGATGTTGCAGAGGAGGACAAAACCATCAAACTAGCAGTCCGTGCCTTGCTGGAGGTAGTTCAATCAGGTGGAAAGAATTTGGAAATTGCTATTATGCGCAAGGGACAAAATATGCAGGTAAATTAATGTCTAGCCTTGTTACAAAAATGTTTCCCTTATTTCTGTAATTTATTTTAAACTGGATTTCTAATACAAGTCTGACTATGATTTGCTGGGTGATTTGTAGATGCTTGATGTGGATAGGATTGATTCAATCGTAAAGCTAGTGGAGAAAGAAAAGGAGGAGGAAGCTGAGAAGAAGAAACAGAAGAAGTAATCGAATGTTCCTCTGAATTTAGCGTATACTCTTATAAATCTTGTATGTTTTTGTCTATTTCTAATTTCTATCACTCTAAAAATTAAAATTAACGATACTTAAACATTAAAATAAATAATTTGTTTGTACTTCAAAAAATCAAAAATATGTACTTTCACTTGTGTCTGCTTTGACTTTCATTCTTCAATCGCAAAGTTTGTAGTTTTCGTAGATATAGGCCACTCTCGCTCGCACATATTCCAAATTCAATATGCTCAGTGTCACAGGAAATGAAACAAACTCTTTAATACTTCGTATTTAGTAAACGTAAGGGTTTTATTGCAAGTTACAATTTTTCGTAAATGGGCTTACAATTGACATTTTTATGATCTTTTTTTTTAATTTTAATTACAATTTACAATTTTATTGTAGTAACGTTAAAATGTTCAATACTTTTATTTTATTTGTATACCTGGCCAAAGATGACAGTCAATCAAATACAAGCATTTATATATTGTAGCTTTCTTACTACATCAGCTACATATACTTACTTATCCGTACTATGAGTTGATTTAGTTATCATTATCAACATCAACAAGAATAACAAATTCACAACAAACGCGTATAACTCGTCACACATTCAAGTAAGGTCCAGTTTTTGTAAATGAGTCGCAGATTCGTTATCAGCTCTTTCCGTAGTACCCATTCTTATACCAATTGCAGTAGGCTTTCATATTATTGTCATCACCCTTCCTTCATTTGTCATCATTCATGAATTATTTATTATTCCTACAATCAAATTTGAATCGTTCCACGTTTACAACTTTGTGACTTAAACAAAACGTCTTCATTTGAAGAGGAACTTAGAACTTGTGATTTTATGTCACCCTAAAACGACCTTAAAATCATACAAAATTATTATTTCGTAACCATTCATAAATTCAAAAATGGCTTTGTTTGCAACATTATATTTCATTCATTTTAAAATATTTCCTTCGATCATTTATTTTATTTCTTAAGCTTCTAAAAAATTTCCGTTTGGCTGTACATACATAACATAGCATCTATTTTTAAGCTTAATTAAGTGGTTATTATTGGCGGACGAAAATGTCTGAACAAAAGTCTTTCTGTGTATTTTTATTATTTATCGTATCGTATAATTGTCATTAATTACTATTTACCTTAAGACTACATTATATATTAGGTTAATACACGAGTTACACTTAACTAATTAATATTTCAATTTACAATAATGCGTTTGTTTCTATCGACGAATCTCTGTAAAATTCTTCAAACGCTTTACAAATTCACACTATAATATCATTCATTCATGCTTTACATACAGCGGAAAATACACAAGTAACATGCAAGAAATTCATACAATTGTATAAAAAATTGTATTTTAATTAAAATCATATTAAAAATAGAAACTGCAAGAAGGTTACAAAATACGAACAACCAAACGACGCATCCGCTGCACTTTTTTACATGTGAGTTTTTATCTTCTAATTTGATCGTAATTACATTGAACTTACAAACGAAGTAAAATATTTAAACCGTAAACGGATAATTTACAAAATTAAATTTTCACAATTTAACAAAATATTATGTAATTTATGAATTATGGAGTGAACGATACAATTCCACGGATGGCGCCCGGTACATCTTTCCCTGTCCGATTGCATGCATTGATGTATGATGATGATGGTTACCTGGATGGCCAACGTGTTGATGGTGAAGGTGGGAAGGATGTTGATGCAAATTATTATGGTGACTGTTCCCATTTCCATTATGATGTTGATGCTGATGGTGATGACCGTTACCGTTGCCGTTATGCTGATGTTGAGTATGGTACGGGGAATGATGTGAAGAATCTGAAGAGTCTCTTGGATCCAAATCCGATCTCTTCGTGTGTCCAGAAGAGGACGAAGTGGCACGCGCCATGTGATGTTGACCAACGCCAGACCAAGTCCATGAAGCCGCAGGGATGGTAGAAGGACAGCAAATCTTATTTCTAATCACCTTCCGAACTTTCGCTGAACAAGTGAAGGCAACGAAGATGAAGAGCCCTTGAAGGGTATTAAATATTATGAAGAGTATCCACAGCTCTGGCACATCCACGTAACCTGCCACTATACCAAGGACCCAACTAATACCCATGAGGAGAGCTAAGCGAAGATACAATCTGAAAAAAATAATACAAAAATGAAAATTAAATATACGTCTTTATCATTAAATTTGAATAAAACTGTAATTATTTTTTATCAGGTAATTGCATCAGGTTTAAATTAAGTTGTGCTTATGGCCGCTTGCTTTTTTGCTAAGTAAGTACTGATGAGAATTTATTACTTATCTTCGTTGCTTGAACTTCATTATTTTAAAATTTATTATAAATTTATATTTTATTTGCATACAATTACGCAATTATTTTAATCAAATTACGCTTGCATTTTAATCTTATTAGCATATTTTGAAGAGCGAATCAAACGATATGATGCTTGAAAAGAGATTGTAGTTTTAAATTAAGTATCTACTATAAGTTCAATCATTATTATGTAATTTTTAATACCTGCCAATAATACACGAGCTAAAATGCCAAAATAATGACTTTCTAATGACTACGACGCGACATTCTTTTACCCACCACGAGCTGATTGTCATGTTTGTGGCATCACTTACTTGGACTTTCCTTCAAAAAGGACATCACACTTGCATTGAAAATTGCAACAAAGACATGCACATTTTAAACTTTGAATCTGACTCATTCATACTTTTGCAAAAAAAAACTATTTACTTGAGAAATTCAAACTAAAGAAGACGACTATTTGATCATGAAACTGAATGAATGAGAGTCATTAACATTTTAGCTCATTTCATGGTGCTTCGTCGGCCAAATCATTACAACATTTTCGATTTGTAATTTGTTGTACGAATACTTAAAATTTAAGCTTGAAGGAGAGTTTTAAAAGTTGTTAATGATAATGCTGCACAAATGCATACCTAATTGTACTTTATAGTAAAGACTTAATAATTATCTGATGTGAGGTGATAAGTGATAACAATCAGGATGTAAACATTTAGAAAAAAATTACTTTTAAAATTTTTATGCAATAATTTTAACTGTTTTGAAGTTTAAAGTCAGACGAGCTATGCAATATTCTTTTGCACTTTAAAAACCGTAGCTGCAGCAGAGCAGCAGACTTCTGCGATAAGAACGAACAAATTACAATTTTGTAACTTTTATTTTTAAAGTTTTCTCATTTCATTACTCAACTCAACTCTTCAGCGTTTTAAATATTAAATAATTTCTAAAAAAAACCCAAAGCCAAGTTCAAAAGCTCACATCATATCAGTTAAGCATTAAAAGTATTAATTCTTTTATATTTTTTTTCTATCTCTCTCTTTAAGTCTCTCACGCTTTGTTAAATATTTTAAAGTTTGTCTGCTGTAGTGAACTTTTTTTATTTTGTAATCGTTAATCGTTTTACTGATAATATTGCCAGTAAAGAGTAAACTGCATCCTCTCTTCTGCATTTAAAGTTTTTATAAATAACGCTTGTCCTTCATGAGAAAATAGAAACTGTTCGTTCATAATCGTAAACTTATAAATTTATTGTAGCAGTACCTAAGTCAATTACTTATAAAAAAACGAACGTAAAACCGCAGCCAACCAAACCAAGTAACCATCATCGTTTTTAATAGTAAATTTTTAAACCCTTTTCAGTTTTTCTAAAGCTCTAAAGCCAGAACTTCTCATCCACCATTTTTTTCGCAAAGTTTGCTAATGAATAGCCAATTGTAAAGAAAAAGCTTGCTTGCGAATTTGCGATTCAACCATGTAGGTATGTAAAATAAAAATGTAAATGTTTTCATACAAAAGCGTGTATTTGCAAAGGAATTTTTTCTTATTATTTCAATCATTTTTATAAAAAAAACTTCAACAATGAAACAACTTTTACTTTTCAATAAGTTTTTTTATTGATTGATCGGTGATGGGAAAAAGTTGGTTTTCTTCTTCTGAAGGAGCTGAAGAACAATGTTTTTAAAAAGTTATGTGCAGTGATAGACCTGTTAATTTAAGTACCTACGTAGGTAAGTACGTTCTGAGGCGCCTTGCGTGTGATAATGCATATAATTAAAACGGACTTTATTTCTTTGACAAAAAATGTATCTTTAAAAAATAAAAATAATGCTCATTGTTAAAGGTTAAAAAATAATGTGAAAATGTTATTTGAATTAGTAAACACGAGTTTCTTCAAAGAATAATAAAAATGGCAATATTGCTGTGTATGGACAAACACTAAATGGATGGGAACTGCTGCGAAGTAAACCTTGTACAGTTAAATCAGAGTAAATTAGATTCAAATCCGCTTGCCTCCGTCTTGTGTGAACAGAAGACGGAACAAAAAAATTACTTAAGTTGGGGGAAAGAGTTATAAAAAATAATTTAATTTTTTACTTCCTGTCAATTATTATCTGAAGAATGGAGAAGGACAATACCTACTTGAGGGAGGAATTATAGTTTACAGAGCTTACTTTAGCATGTAAATCATTTTATTATCCTTCGACTAAATTCAAGTAAAAGAAATGGAAAGTTATTCAATCGAATTCTATAAAAGAATCTATATTCTATAAAGAAAGTAAAAATAAAATAAAATAAAGGAAATATAAATAAAATAAATAAAGGTAATATAAATAAAATATTTTTTGCTACGCCACTCGTAATTTTTTATAAATTTGTTTGGGTTTCGATTGAATGATTTCAAAGAATTTTAAATTTCTTATTAATAATCGGTTTACCGGTTTACGAATGAACAATTAGTATTACGGGAAAGCAATACGCAGCATGAAAAAGTTTGCGACCTACCTATCGTAACATCTTTCGAGTTTTAAGATATATCAAAAAGGCAGTTTATCATTGCAAGGCAGAAACCGAAACGAGCTATGTATTAGCTTGTCAATTATGTTATTATTTATAGAAACTAATTAATCATAAATCAAGTAACCCCATTTATAAATAAGAAATAAAATTCTTGTCAACAAAAGCGTTAGAAAATACAATCACCCCACAGCACCCATAAAAAATGACAATGACATCATCATAAAATCTTTGTAAAAACCAGCAAAACAAATAAAAATAGCTTTCATTATTTATTATACCGTAATTATTAATTATTAACAAAACTTCGAGCATGTTTATATTTTATAACTCTTTTGTATTTGATTGTTGAACATTGTAAACATGATTATTATTATATGACATGGTCTTACATGGATGACATTACTGCAATTTACAATGTAAAGTAATCGAGCAATACTTAATTCCCTCAAATGATCAAGCAAAAGCAAAAGGTTACGAGAATTTTCTTTAAAAAATGAGCATGTCATTGCAATTTAAAGACTCGTTAAAAACTTACGCTTTCAAAGTCTTAAAATGATATTGACAAAAATTAGCAATGATGGAACTGCCACAGCAGCAGTGGCAATGCAGTTCAATACGAAATGGCACCCTTCGATTTTAGTGCCATGTCATTAGAAGGAATGTTGCAATTTTTTGCAAAGTTGTAATTGTAATTTACTTTTCTACAACAAAAAATGGAGTTAGAAGCTTTTCAAAGCTTAAAACACATCACCGTACTTATAATAGTAGGTACATATAATAATTTGTAATAGAGAGCGAAACATAAATATTCCATTTTATTACAATGAAATCACTAATTTTAGCAACATTCTACTGCATTATTAAAGTCACGGTTATCGACATCACAACACACCATCATGCATCATCATCGCCATTGCTCTTTTTGTTTTACCAAAAGGGATAGAAAATGCAACTGCACTTGATATATAATTAACGCAACAGAAATCTTTATAAAATGAGTGATGCATTGTGCATTGCTCTAATAATTGTCTTTGTTGTCTTTGTACAGTTACATGCGTTAATGATGATTTTATGTAGTAACGTGTAGCAGCATCATAGCAGCACAATCACAATAAAATACGTGTACTTAAAGTGAGTCACTTACGACGATTAGTAAGTTTTTGAAAAGTTTAATTTAAGAACAACAGGAGAAACTCAACTAACAAAATGTTATTAACTGCTGCAAAATCAAGAATGAATCATTGACTGACACTAACGGCAATGACATCAATTAGTCATGTAGAATTGTTGAATTTACTAATAGAAGATTTTATAATTGGTGGTTTTGTAATTGTAGAAGATGACTTACATGACTATTTTACAAGTTACATTAATTTAATTTAAATACAGTTTATGGTTTACTGCGGAAACTCGGAACATTGTTTTTCGGGATTTGTTTGATCTGTTACTCTAACGGTATTATATTTTCTTTTAAAATTTTATTCAATGCTCTCTTACAATAGATGCAAGCGACAGGACTTTAATAACGATTTAGTTCACTGCATTATTGGTATCTTTAATTATAACCCATCGCATTTAGACAGATGTGCCTTGGCAGGGATAATAACATTAATATAAGATTATGATTTAAATTCATCTTATATAACCGCGTGGGAAATTTTATTATGCAAACTAATAAACACTGTGCATGATTCATATTTTCTGTATGAATGGTTCCGCACTTGAATTATTGCAATTAAATTACCATTTACCATGCATTTCCCGATTTAATCCTTATTCATTGCCAACATGCCAACTAATAACGTAGTTAATAAATATGGATTACGTATCCAATAAAAATTTTTTGTTTCTTACTGAAAGTTTTTATGGGAAGGGCCACAAGCCTTGGCCTTAGCTGTTCCTTGAGTAGTCGACGCAATCAATCTTGCCGAGTCGATGAATAAAATCACATTCAGAACTAAGATAAAAGCCACAGGTCCCGCGAAGTAGATTAGCAACGCTTGCTTCTGTCCAAACCAGCAGTTATGTCTTCCGAAGCTGGGGCTGTATGGCCAAGGCATCATCTCCTGTGGAAGAAACTCCGCTACCACCGCCAGCGTAACGAGGATGGCTGGGAAAAGCCAACCAAATGTGGAGTAGAAGAAGAAACGCATCCATTGGGATCCTGAGGAAACACGAAGTTCTTGAGTGGCCCTACGCAAGGTCATGCAGACGTCCCAAGCCAACACCAACATCCAACAGAAGGAGGCCATTAAGCTGGGGTGAAATGAGATTGAAAGAAAAGAAACAGAGTTAATTACATAACAATTATAAACCTCTTATAATTAAAGGCTGCCTTAATGGCTAATTACCGCCTTTTTCACTTTGAACGCTTAATTTTGCAATTTGTTTTGAATTAAAATGAATTTTAAAAGGATAAACGTTAAGTTAAATTTAAGATTTATAATCTGCATTCACTTATTTATCCCTTACGCTTTTTTTCTTTGCGGAGTTCAGTAAAACATGTTGCAAAAATGCATCATCAAATTCATACTAGTAACAAACTTTTCATTACATTTATTTAAATGTCTTTTGATCAGAAACTTTAAAAAAATAAAACTCTTAAGAAGTTAAAAGCACAAATTAAACGAAAGCAATAATTTTAATTACAATAATTTAACTTCTTTGTTAAGAGCAACTGAATGAAGCTGCAATTGCTGTTCTTGAATTTAAAAGAAGTAGTCGCGAGCGTGGAATATAGAATTCTTTCATTTCCTTTAAAAATAAAAAAAAATCTTATGAAAGGACACATAATTGCAAGTTACATAAACCGTGGAAGGGGAGAGACTGAAATGAATGGAATGTGATTTCGATAATGAAAAGAGGTGGTGATTATTGAATGAATGGGTCATTAAAGTTGTAAATAGGAAACTTGAGTTGTGCTTGAAAACATTTTTTGTTAGAACCTTTGCATTCTGCTTAAAAAAGAAGTGTGCTTTAGTCCTTGACTTGAGAAACGCAAAAATAGATTACTATGAAGAAGGAACTACAAAAGATAATGTTGTGGTTTAGCTGAAATCCTGAACTTTGTCTCAATCAAAAAGCAATTTTTTATAAATG
>JAHZNJ010002696.1:0-10224 GCA_027744475.1 Lepidocyrtus cf. sotoi NNG-2020
TCTCCCTCATTGATGGAAATATTTTGCCTAAAAAATCTTGTTGAAAAAATAAAAATAAATCGAGTTGATATCATCATAACTTTACTAACACATCGCATGCATGATTTTTACTCTTACTTATAAATATCTATGACTAGATGTATGATCCGTTTTAAAAAGAATCTTTATAGGCATATTTAATAGATTTTTTAAAATTTCTCAACGGAATTTTTAATACTGATATGATATGGTGGTGTTGGTGGTGGCGAAGAAAATTGTTCTCAACTGATACTCGCACATCACATCAACAGAAAACAACAACATGTCTGACTGCTTCGCTTACTTACTTGTACTTCTACTAACTCTACCATCATCCTTTTCTTTCAATCTTGTCTTCTGCAGCGCATGATATTGCATGCTGACTTTCCAGTCTAACTACTTACTCAGAAGAAGACAAGAAGAAAATACTTATCCCTTTTCATCACAAAACGAAGATTCCTATATGAAATGATATGACCACTTCTAATATAAACTCAATTTCTTCAACTAGACCAAAATTCGTTCCTAGAGGCATTTTTATGCGCCTCGCTGTCTGGTCTGGTCGGTCGAATGAGTTCAACAAGTCTTTAGGAAAATCTTGCATTTTTTCCTTCGTTGCATTACTTACTATATCCCATTCCACTAATATTTTTTAAAATATAATTTTATATTATGAACTTCTCTATTTAAAAGGAAGAAAATTGATGAATATTTTTATTACTTATCACATGTGGCTAACAGGAATAAGGTTAGACAAGAGGGGCTCAGATGAGATGAAGAGGTGAGAGCATTTTGTCATATTTATTGCAGTCTCCTCACTGAAAATTATATCTATTTAGTAGTAATGTAATACATACTAAATATCTCTGCACTGCACTTGTTCTCTCACCCTCTCTTATTTTCTTAAGGTATTTTTCTTTCAAAACATTTTCCCCATCAATTCCCGTGAAATCTGGTTTCGAAATTTGAGCTTTCGAAGTTATCTAAAGAGAATACGACGACGACAAGTCACACAGGGAGAGAGAAATGCTTCTTTTCATTCAGGTGAACTGAGAGAATTTACCACCATCATCGCATCGTGGCTTAAAAAATACATTCCAAATTCCAACGTCAAGCTTACTTACTACGAGAAACTTTTTTTTTGTTTTTTAACTTTCCGACGAAAAAAAAAGAAATATCTATAAATTTTCTATTCCATTCAATAAAATGACATGGATAGTTGTGGAGTGGATAGCTGTTGAAATCTCAATCATGTCCATCCGTCCGTGCAGTACCAGTACCCTCCATTTAACAACTCTGCCTCTCTTTCTCTTTCTGGAATTTCTTAATATTACTTTTGGGCTTGGTTTTCCTTACATTAGGAGGAAGAAAGGTGAGAAGGTAAATGTAATAATGACGATGGTGGTGGTGGTGGTGATGATGATATCCACGTGAGATGAAAAAAATCATGCGCTATTCTGTTTTATTATTGTTATAATAACATCACAGCGTTTTTGAGCGGCGTGGTGTCGCAAAGGTGGATTCGTTACGGGCTCGTCGCTCGCACACAGAAGATCTAAAGCACAGCAGCAGCTTCATTTCATCTCATCATCAGCAGCAGCGCGAAGAAACGGAGCTGCTGAAATGTTGAAAAAAATTAGAAAGAAAGAAAGAGCCTTCTTTCCGAAGTACACAAAAGGACGTTAAAAGTTACTCCGCCTACTTTCAAAGGGAGAAAATGATGTCTCTTTTTCCAGTCTTTTGGTAACCCTACTGATTCTTTGTGTTGCGACGACGAAGAACAAGTCACATAGAAGAATCCTTCTTCATATTTCAATTCCTTTCTCTTCGGTTCTAGGATTTATGTGTAGAAGAAGTGGGAAGGAACGAGTGAAACGAGTGGTGTAGAAAATACTCTCTCATACTACGTGAAACATCATCACCGCGACAGTTAAAATTTGTAATAAAGACATAATCGTTTTCGTTTCGAAGTAAAATATCTTTTACATGAACAAATCAACCTGTAGAAGAAATCGCACAAGTTGAAAAGAAAGGTCATTATTATTATCATTCTCTCAGCAATCTATGATGATGAGGAGCAAGCGACTTGTACTAGTACTCGTCTCGGTGACGAATTCTATGAAGAATTATAAAGATTTTTGTGGACATAAATTTCCCTTTGAATTATTCCGCTTCTTTCTTTTGTGATCGTGTGAGCGAGTGAGAGAAACGGGATTTCTTTTGTTGAAATTGCAGATAAATTAAAAGTCAATATAATGTGAGGTCCCCGTTTATACGCCCTACCATGAAGAATGTCTTCATTTAAGGATAATATGATTACCTAAAGTTGAAAGTACATTAGTTTTGATGGCTTATTTTATTATAAATTCATAAATACCTATGACTGTTTGCTGCTTGATTTTTAATCTTGCGTTAATTTATTTTCTTGTATTCAAAATTCCACACAACAAAACTACTGCATTTTGTCAGTTTCTGTTTAAAAAATTAAAGAATCTTTATGCCTTGTTTTTAAATCTCTTTTTCTGAACCTAAAGTAAATATGTGGCATATATTTTTAATGTAAGGAATTCCACTGTTCAGATTGTGGCGTGTTTTTAAATTCTTAATCCGATTTTGTTTATCATGTTGATTGTATTTCTAACATGCAGTTTGGCATTGATAAAAAGTATGAAAGAAGAAGAGAAATCAACTTATCAGCGAAGCTTTGATATATGCCACCAGCATCACGCAACGCACAATGCAATACGCAATGTGTAAATATTCACATTATATTCAATGGCTCTCGGTGACAGGAGAATGTCTTAAGATGTCGATGATTAATTTGGGGCAATTAATAATGGCACGCTTCAATTGAAATCAATTCAACACCCGAAAAAGACGGAATTAAATCGCTGGCAATATAAAACGCTTGTCCCCCGTGGATGTTAGAAATAGCAATCTATCTAGATCATCATGAATTCATAGACAAAAATGCGTAAGGTTACTTACTACTTATGTACTACACATGTAGTGTTCGTGTTGCAAAGATCGACTGCGTAACCAAACATGGATCCAACTTAAAATATTTCATGCGAGTAAATTTAAATGTAGTCTTTTGTCTTCTAAAGACATGTGTAATGCGGTGGTGGTATCTCCGTGCGTCGTGGCTGAATCATTGTATCAATGTGTCAAAAGCGCAAGCTTAAGAATAATAATAATAAATGAAGCTGAGATATCACTGTCATATTTTTTTAACTAGGAATAATACCTTAACCATTAGCGAAGAGCCACTGCTGTTACAATGATTTTATGATGCTCATTCGTGTTCTTCACCGTTCATGTACGTAACATGTAACAAACTACACTTCAGTGCACAAGAGTGAGGCAAAAAGATAAAAAAAAATATGAAAAATGGATGCCGTAATGACCAGTTTGCACCTTCTTCTTCTTTCTTTTCCTTCCTCGGACGGACGGAACAAATTATCATAATCACTTTACTCATGTTTACCGGCCGTATAGTGTAAGGGCTTGACCGACGGACAAGGCATCAGGTTAATGGTTTTTGAGGGCTATAAACAAGATAATAATATTATGTTGATTATTGCCTGCACTTCTCTTCTCTCTTTCCCACTTTTGATCATTAATAGTGGCCGGCCACATGTTTCGCTTCTTCAAGAAGGAGTTGAATTTATTTACATATTAGGCCTTCCTGTAGTTTACTAAGTTTCTAAATCAAGTTACTATTCTATAAAGCTTCAGGCCCACCTCATGTTTGAAAACTTCCTTTCGTGTGAGAACGTGGGCCCAAAACGTCTCATGGTATCATCAAAATATGATAATGATGATTGGTATAGCAGGTCGTCGTGCTGCCAAAAACGAGGCTCATAAATCTCTCACGTTTCTCAACGTCAAAAATGGAAACGTTACAATAATAATGTGCTTGCGTAGTAGGTGATCAAACACCACCAAAACTAACTTCCTTCCTTCCTTCACTTTTAGGTAATGAGGATAATAAAACTTGGGGAAATGCTTTCCAAACTCTAAACTGTTGCTGCTACAACCTACAAACAACATCCGAGTTTTGTTGTGGTGCGGTTTAGGTTCAGGTTCAAATTCTACTTCAAAAAAAGTATTACGCTGAACTGAAGAGATTCCCCAAAATAGTATAATGAATCTTTGTAAAATTCTCGGAGAACTTTTTTCCACACAATGGGCGGTCACTTACTTAAATCTGAAATTGCCTAAATGTTTTTATGACTTAACTGCCCTGATCCTCCTTCAGCTTTAGAACAACAGCAGATTTGTACATTTTTACAACATTTCCCATCAAAACATCATCATCGTCAACAACAAGCCATCACAAGAGGGTATATATATCAAGTCCATCAATACAAACTCAAACAGGGCCTAGCCTAGCTAGAAGAATAATTTTACAGAGTTTTTTTGTCTGTGTTATATGCATGTGGACTTGCTTGGCATGGCACTGCTTTATTCTAGAAGACAGCACAAAGGAAATCAAAGAGTGAAATAATAACGAAAACGTAAATAGTAAATATAATATGTAAGTACTACACGGCCCCTTAGAATTTGAATGAGTGACAACAAGTGTGAAGGGGCTCAACTTAACTTTCCCAGTGAACAAGATGCAATGAACTAACCCGCAAGCAACCCGCTACAGTTTCTCATCCAGGAGAGCCAACAAATAATATTGTTGTAATGAAAAAAGCATCTCTTGTCAATTTCAAGTCATACGCAGCTGGCTCCATCAAGAATGTCAGATTTGTGTAACTCTCATTTAATAGATCAGTCAAACAAGATTTCTTCGTTGTGTTGTGGAAGCGTCAAGGAAAGATGTGTTTATAGGAAATTTAAAGATACATAATATTTATGTAAAAGGAGTCATGATAGTTTTAAATGGCATTGGAAATGTTGCAGTATACCCCTTAAGTTTACAATAAAACCAAAATAATTAAGATATTTAAATCTTTATGCAATGGAAGATGAAAAGTAGCCTTCTACTTTGTTGTTCATAAAATGACATGACGTGACACTTGTTGCACAGAGAATCAGAATTTATATAAATATAGTCACAGTCACACAGTCAGGTCAACAATGCTAAGATTGTGTTGTCGATGTCGACTGTCGTTGTCATTCAATTCAAGCAAGTCACCAAAAATCTCCAGAAACTTTTTTATTCTTACGATTTAGTGTGACAGAAAAAGCAGCAAAAATCTACATAGAATTTAGTATTTTGAGCTAAACATCTTAAAACTTAATAAAAATTGCTGTTTTCATATCATTTTCTTGATTTAGATTATGTAGGAGTCCATGAAATGAAATGACACTATGACATTTGCTTGACATCTCAATTGTGTTGTTTGTGTACAGTACACTTGATGGAATAACAAAAATACTCTTCCTTTGTAAAGTGATGCCTTTTAGACAAGACACCCATGATGATATGCATCCCTCCCACAATAGATTTTTAACTTTTAAACCAAAATCTGTAAAACCCAAACTGTCTACGTTGTTTTGAAATAGTAAGAAAATCAACGAACATAAAATTTATTTGTGAAAGAAGCTACATATTTCTTTATCTTGAATAAATGAAGCGTATTGAGGTTTGATTTGGCGTTTGTACTTGTGAGATCATTGGAACTGGAAGTAAGTAGTATTATGAAGTATTATCACTATCACCCAAGAGGAAGTACTATAGAAAAAGTACAAAGTGAAAAAGACAATGTAAAGTTGGTTGTGCATTTCCCAAGTTCCCATTCCCACCACCATAAAGATCTTTCTCTTTTGGATGGATCCCTTCATCGCATCGTAATTCGTAATCATAAAATTAAGATAGGGTTCCTCCACACGTCAATTCTTTGCTGTGGGTCAGGAAAGTCAAAGCCACCCCCGCTGCTGTCCAATTTTTATGTATAAAGTATAACATCTTCGATCTGTGTGTAAGTCAGTAAACTACCCATCTATACTATACACACACACACCTTCGCAGTTTGTTTCTGAAGAAGATTTACAGTTTTCTTTTCATTTCCCTCGTNAACATCTTCGATCTGTGTGTAAGTCGTTAACTACCCATCTATACTATACACACACACACCTTCGCAGTTTGTTTCTGAAGAAGATTTACAGTTTTCTTTTCATTTCCTTCGTTGTTGAGGGATGCAACTGCCATTTTATTTCAGTTGGGCTGTCGTTTTCGATAATTCCCCTCATTTCACTTCACACTGAACATCAAACAAATTGTAAAATTTTATGTTCCCACAGGTTTTCGTGTGAAATGACAAGATGGCAAGAAGGAAAGAGAATAAAATTTTGTTGAAATTACTTACTCCTGTAAGGTGTTGAATAATCTTATTATTTTGGACGGACGGACGAACGTCTTTCATTGAAAAAATAAAGATGTGTAGTAAAATGAACGTGCCAGAAGCAATGCAGTTCATAAAACCATAAATTAAATTGCATGATGATGCAATAAAAAATCTTGGCTCGCTTCAAGCATCTTCTTATCATTTGGATTTACAATTTGCTTTAAATGAGTGAATTAGCAGGTAATTAACTAATCTACTAAAGCATGAAACGTGGCTAATCCATTAAAACGGAAAATTGAAATGTACGCAAGCGAGCTTTGCTTAAATTCACTAAAAACAGTAAATTGCGGATTGAAGCAGTAGCAAAGTAACAAATGTACAGTCAACAAAGATGTAAAATTATGCAACAGAAATCAGCAGCAATATTTGTTAAAGTATGTTATGTCATGCAAAATTTCAAACATCAGTAGAATGACCTCTTTAGTTTTGCTTTTCCTTCTCTTTCATCAAAAGTAAAACATGCATATTATGCAAAGTCGCAAATCTCGCGAATTTTGTGACTGGCTAACAACAATAATATGCCATAATATGAGCAAAAACGACATTTGCATTTTTTAGTTTTCACGTTAAGTTTTCTGTTTTAGCACTTTTTGCAGCAGCCAATCATAGCAAAAATTTGCGTTTTGAAAATGAGGTAAACGACTCAGGTTGAACTCCACTCAACTCACCACCTAAGACAAAGAACTTTGCCGCATGAGGAAAATCTATCATGACCTATGCCGTTTTATGTTTTTTCTCTTGGCTTCTATCTTCCAAGCAGTATTTTCATTTTCTCAAGCAAAGGCAAAACAAAGACTAGACTCGATAAAATGGTACATAGTACATGGTACAGCAGCGCAGCAGCTCCTAACGTATTTTGAATTTACGTTTGCTTCCAAAGATTTTTAAAAGTGAAGTTTTGTTTTGTTTTAATTTTTAAAAGTATAAAAAGTATTTGTTAAATTCAATTTAGTATTTTGGAACCGATGAAACTTCTGACAGGGATCTGATTCTGTGATTGATTCTAAAATTACTTTAAAGAACTGTGAAATGGCGTCTCAGGCGACTGATTCCACTAAAACCGTACACGGTCAAAGCCAAAGCCAAGAGGACGATATCAATAATAACAATAATATCAACGATAAAGTAACTGTGAGTTCTGCAGACGATATGATGTCAGCCCGTTCGGAAGTACTGGAATCCGACACTGATTTTGAAGCCTCACCACCACCCTCACCCACGAAGATCACCAAACCGGGTGCCGGGAGGAAGACGGCATGCCACAGTGCCCCATCCGATGCGTTCGTCACTTATTATGTAGACAGAGAAAGGTTTCAAAGCAAATTCCTCATCTTACCCAAAAATTGCCAATCCTCGACCAAGCTCTCTGAGTCCATTCAGGTAGGTATTAAAAAATACGTATTCGTTAAATGTAAAACATGTCAGTTTCAAATATTGAATGTTTTTGATTAATTAATCAAATGGTTAGATCGTAAATAATTTTGTTTTCCTTTTCTCTGTCATGCGTCTTGCTTGTTTAGAAAGGGGGAGGGATCGTCGTTGATAAGGCAGAGGCAGATCTGTCGCCGGATGAAAAGCAACACTTGATAAAAATCTTGGATCTGGACTATATCAAAAGCAATGTCAACAACGTGAAGATGCCGAACTTCCACATTCCTTACGATACCTTTAGCAGTAATTTCATATGGAGTCAAATCTATCTAAAATCATCATCAGCAGGAACCCAGGTTGGAACTAGGAATGCCGATTTAAACTTGTACAGGTAAATTGATTGATACTTTTTTGGTTGGTTTACTTAACTGAACAGAAAATAGAAAATTTACCAAGTATGCTAAAAACAAAACAAAATTGTCGCTGCTGCTTTTAGAGTAAGCCATACTTCCTATTCTGAATACAATGCCAATGGAGTTCTGCAGGGGAACTTGCGCTGGGAAGATATTCCGATGGTGCCAAGTCATAAGCTTCCGTCCACAATATCCGTGAAAGAGGTGATTTTGCAGATCTTTCCAGAGTTGTTGTTGTAAGACACATTTTTTTTACTTTTAACTTCAATTTATAACATTAATTAATTACAGCATGAAATAAACACGAAAATTAACCACATAATTGTACTGTGTGTTGTGTAGATCGAAGAAAATGAAATCACCGAAAAGACATGCGTATTCAAAGCAAGAAAGTCAGCTGTTGCTTGATATTGTTTGTGTCAGATGCGAACATGCCAGGATTCATAGTATGTCACTCTACAAGGAAATTGTCCAGACAAAGATGCCGAACCGATCACACCTTAGCCTCAAGGAGCACTTCCTGAAGTCCATGTTGCCCCGCATCGTCGCAAAGGATGGGTATTACAAGGTGTCCGACCGTGATGCGAAGATATTCGAGAATAAATGTTTGGCTACCCATAAGAACAAAGAAGTGGGAATGGGAGGAAGAGGAAGACAAAAGAAAAGTACTAAAAACGGAAAAGAAAAATAGTTTAATTACCTTGTTTTACTTTTAGGTAATGCATTAAATAGATTCGTTATTATTTTTAGTGTAAGCTGCTAGTTATTTATTATAGATTAATTATTAATTAAGTATCGGAATTATTTTATTTATTTATTATTTATTCTCACTGTTAATGAGTAATAGAGTAAAATTATTGTTATTTAGTTTCTGGATTTGCTTAATTTAGGGAAACTGTAGCGTTTGAAAGATTGTAAGGTCAAATAGCTGTCTTCCGAAATAAATGTACTATATATTAAATCAATTCTCCTATGAATGAAAGTAAGTTAATGTAATTGAAGCATTCCTCTGGGATTAGTTAGTATTGCAACATCTGCTCTTTCCTCTCATTCAAATTGTTGCCCATTTAGACATGTAGTGTAGATATATATTCTTTGAGTGTAGATGTAGACTTGTTCAAAACATAAAATCATGAGGCGATGAAAGAGAAAGATAACGTTCATTCATTCCATTTGAGCACTTCTCCAATTGCATCACTTCATCTTTTAGTATTGAATAACCAACGGCAAGTCTTTGGTGTTTGTACTCGATAAAGAAAGAACTACTCAATATTAGAATATTAGAAGATAGATTAACCGAATCATATTGCCCCATTAATGATCATACTAACTATAAGCTATGATGCTTAAGCCCATCATCATCTTTTTACTTTTGTTTGGTAAGCATAAAATAAGTAAGACAATCATAAAACCACACGAAAATAAAGAATACTAGTAATAGTTTGATTATTGTAAGTAGGCACTAGCCAGTTAACAAAATATAATTGTTTGCGAAATACTTAGCGTCCCGTATCGCGTATTTCACCTTAGATAAGAATATTTTTGAATTGCAAAATCACAGCTTAGTGCTTAAGCCATTACATTGCGTACATAGCATACAAAAGTTGAAGACAACTTGAGTAAGAAGCATGATGGATAAATACAAAAGTCCAAATTAAGTCCCTAGAGAAGCATCAGGGGGTCCTCATTCAAAGGGTTCTTTTATTTCAATTTAACGAACGAAAGTGACAACGTCAAGGGACAGGTTTAGGTTTTGTTCATAAACTTTTATTATTATCATTTTCCATTCTACAGGGAATCAATCGTATCCAGTGAAATAGTGAAAACTAAACTAAAATGAGCGAACCACCAACTTATCTACCTACACAAACTCTTATAAATGCTAACAGGAGCAGCAGGAGCAGGTTGAAGTTGTTGAAGATGGCTTCTATTCTATTACTAGTATTTATCATTATTATTATCATCCCGAAAATCCAATATCGCACTCAAACTCGTAGCTTTTAAGTGCTGCTCTTCTATTACGTGAAGAAAAAGAAGGAGATTGCTGCATGTTCTTTGTT
>JAHZNJ010002697.1:0-11142 GCA_027744475.1 Lepidocyrtus cf. sotoi NNG-2020
AATGCTAAATCGGTTCTTGTGCCAGAATTCAGGTAAATGGCATTCTTTGCGTAGGTGGACATTTGGGGTATTGTGAGATTATTCCGAATCTCAAAAATATTCCGTGGAAGGTTACTATAGACGAGCATCCCAATCCTGTTGTAGTCGAGGGTGAATGATTCAATCATACTTGCTGTGAAGTCTTTCGGTCTCTGGGAATTTCTCGGGTCTTGCTGTTTAATACTACCGGAGCTGTCAAGGACAATGCAGAGATCCATCTTTCCACGGCATCTAGTAACCATATATTTCGTTACGATAATGACATGTCGTGTTTGCTATCATCATATGATAATCTTCATCGTCTAATTTAAAATTTAATAGAAATGCTCATTAGGAATTGGTTTCAATTGATTTTATTTCATTAAAATTATGTACTGTTAAAACTTAAATTACACGTATTCTTCTAATACATTAAGTACTTTCTCCATTGGCATCATGTGCATGTGAAGTCCTCAACAGAATAAAAACCGTTCGTTATTAACTCGTCTGGTTTTTCATCACTATTCATCAGTAATATTCATCACTATTTATGCTTACTTTTCTATTTTTGATTATAATTACACTGCAGTTGATTAAAACTGACTCGTTTTAGTCTCCCGCTATGGAAGGTCATGGCTCTGGACAGTTCTTTATGCTGAATAATTAGATAAACGAAGGTAGCTACTAATTAACATTAATTAAGAATTATAAACCAAAAACTGACTATTTGAAATAACTTTTTAGAATGTAAGGTGTGCAGATGCGGTACAAATATACGATTCGTTTAACTGAACCAATTAATAAAACTTTCCATGCTTGTTTTCTTCGTTTAAGTTGTTGATGAGAGTTGGTGATAAAAAGTGATGTATGTCGGTGGGATGGGACCAGCATCAAAGATGATTCAATGATTGATGTCATAAATGACTCTTGTTATAAAATTATGAAAGAATAATCTTGAACTCGTATTGCTATGCGTAGTAAAATTGTTATTAAAAATTAATTGTAAGCGTGGATGACACAAAAACATCTTGCATTTTAGCTATTCTAAGAAAATCAGAATCTTATTTACTCATGCTCGCATATTTACGCTTAATTTTGAGAGTACACGGATCAGGGCCATGGCAGAGGTTTGGTTTAATGTTTACTTTAAACTAGATTATAAATAAATAAACCAACTTGTTGCTGCTTGAAAGCAGGAAAAAACTCATAATAATTAATCAGATTAAACGAAGAAAAATACACATGAATTCTTATTAAAGGAAAGGTTGTATGATTGTGAGCGACATTGTGTCGTCGTATTCATATTTAATTATGTTTTGCTGTCACATTGTTTCGAAATGGAAATGCCGAATGGAAAGTTCACTAATAAATAAATGAATTAAGTTAAACCACGCAGTAATAATAATGCTGTAACCCCATGTTAACCTAATGATCTCACTTGGACACTGGACAGTGCGACGTGAATGGGAGTAGTATAAAAGAAATCGGCAGGGTGGCAGCAAGCTTTTTTCTAATTTTTCTGTCGAGCAAAGCAGCGTGATCTTAATTATATATTTTCTTCCACATCACATTATTAAATAGTTTAGGTATAAGTATGAGTATTTTTTGGTGGAAACATAAATATCTGACGTACATCGTAGGAAGAATAAACAAGTTAAAATATTAGGCATTTACAGTAATTTTCCATTCACTAAATCCAACTGTATTAAGAATTATTCATTCAACAAAATTGAAGTCAACTGCGTCAAAAGTTTCCGAAATAAATGCAAATCAATGATATTTTATAAATATTTTCAAAAGAAATCATAGTCTCAAATGCTACTTCTACAAACTAAAGTAAATCGATAGCCTAGGACGAATTGTCTCTCTAATTATTTTCAAGGTAATGTTTTGTTTCAAACCCGGAATTTATAAAAAAACAGTGAAGAGAAATATTGTTAGAATTTTTAAAACAATATGTTTCTCATTCAAATCGAACAACTTTTAGATGAATAACAATCCTTCCTCTGAATTTTCATCCCCTCCACCTCCATCTTTTCTTGAAAGGTGGAAAGGCTCATGGATGTTGACCGTACTCGGAATGATTTATCTTGTTGGCGAGTTGGGGCATTATTTAATTGGCGTAATTAGTCGAAATGTAGCGCAGGATCTACATTATGGAAATATGGGGTGCATGGAGAAAGACGGTGTTCCTGGTAGCCACTTCGGAATTTGTGAGAATGCTAACACGGCGACTGAGTATGTGGAAACCTGATTAAGTCGACAGGTTTTTAATTAATTTGAATATAAACACAATTCTTTGTAGTTTATTGTCTTAATGTGAAAGTTTTTAGCTTAAATTCAACAAAAACATACTTTGATAGATGTACCAATGTGACATATGGACATGGTCAAGAGGCATGCGAATGGGACTACACAGGATTAGGGATGTCATATCAAATTCTAGCCGGGCCAAGTTTCATGGCTGTCTTCACAATCGCTGGAGTTTTCTGGGGGATCGCTGCCGACAAAACTAACCGTGTTTATTTGTTGTTTGTATCAACCCTTTTGTTTAGCATTTCTACAGCTTGCACCGGTTTGTGTACTCAATTTTGGCATCTTCTATTGTGCCGTGTGATACAAGGTGTTGGGTAAGTTTGAAACGACTAATTTAAATTTTATAAGTTACTAAATATATTTTTATGGTACTAGTATTACAATGGAAATTCTTTAAAAATATTAATTTCTTTTATACAGTGTTGCCGGTTGCAGTCCATTGGCAGCAGGAATGATCTGTGATGTTTATTCTCAAAAGCAAAGGGCCACAGCGATGAGTCTTTACAATTGCGGAATGTATATGGGTACTTGCTGCAGAGATAAAATGTAAATTAAGTAAAAGGGTTTTAAAATACAAAGAACCTTGATTGCTATTTATTATTCGCTTTATAGGTTACGGATTATCATACGCAGTTGGTACATATGTCACAAGCGCCAACCTGTTCAATGAAGTATGAGATGCAAAAGGCAAATCATATTAATTTTTAAAATTTTGTCACATACTATTTTTGAAAGCACTTTCAAACTAGAATATAACTTAACAAATCAATTCTTTTAAAAATCAGGGTTGGAGGTCAACCTTCTTCATATCGGGACTTCCTGGCGTTGCAATTGCTTTCCTGTTGATTTTTACGGTGACTGACCCCCAACCAAAGCCAACTGAACAAGCTGAGGAAGACAAAGCAGCAAAGGAGAACAGCTACAGTGCATACGAAGCAGTTAGTTCGTACTCTGCTCATCCCGATGGAGGCGACCGTGATGACGTCGAATCGTTAATTAGCCACAACAATGCAGAGCGTGCCCGAAACCATGAAAATTTGGCAGCCCCGAATGGCGAATCGGAGTGGAAGCAATGTTTCCGTTTCGTTACTTTGTATCTTATCTTGGCTGCTTGCCTCCGAAGATCAGGTAAGTATAACCGATACCACTTGTTATGATATTATTCTTTTCTATAATTTCATTAAATATTTTGATTAAAATATCCGTTTTCCGTAGCTGGATATACCCTCAGATATAACTCCGCATTATTCTTCCAAGTATATTACCCTGGCTATGATGTTGGCTGGTGGTTAACCATCATTTACTCCGCCGGGGGAGTTTTAGGAAGCATTCTTGGAGGAATATCGTCAGATAGGCTTGTGAAACGATTGGGTGTGAGGGCTAGAGCTGTAGTGTTGGCGGTTGGACAGGTAACTGTTTAAAAAATTGATTATGGCTATTCTATTTAGGTATTCCAAACAAGCTAAAACAAATCATAATTTTCTAGTTGGTAGCAACTCCATTTTCCATTGCTATGTTTTATATGGATCCTCCATGGGTTTTTATTCCACAAGCTATTGGATATCTTTTCGGTAATTTGAAATACTATTATGAAATAATTAACGACTGTACTTTTAGTATGTTTTAAAGAATTATTTGTCATTGATGTTTGTGCTGAGGATGAAAAATTCAATGTTTTAATTTTGATTAGGGGCAATGTGGTTTGGAGCAATGTTTACGATTTTGGTTGAGGTAAGCATACTATTTTTTGCTAAATAATAAAATAATGAATGACCAACAAAGATTGTGCATTTTTAGCTCATTTCTGTAATGATGTTGCTATTTTATACAGATTACCCCAGTTTCGATTAGATCGACCGCTTTTGGAGTAGCTTTCTTCATAATGGAAAACTTTGGAGGAAATTTCCCTATCATCGTTCATACACTGTCGGAGCTTGTTGGATATCGGGTTGCTCTTGTCCTTATGTACCCTGGAGAACTAATATTAAGTAAGTTCAATAGCTTCACAAGACATGCAGCATAGCATACCTTTTTCCAAAAATATAAACAAAACAATTTTCCTGAATTTGCAAATACTCAATGTGAATTTTTTATTATTAATTAGGCGCTGTGTTCTTTTTCCTGACCTACGTCTTACTGTGAAAGCAAATATAATACAGAATTCGAATGTGACGAAGTTGTCGAAATCATATTAAATATTTCTTCTAGTACAGTTTAACATTTAGCACTTACTTGTGAAAAATGCATAAAAATATTTTAAAGTGAGAAACAGAAACAATAATTATAACTTCATATATTGTCACTGTCACTGTCAGTACTGATTAATTGATATTATTTATAACTGTGGAAAAATGGATGTTTTCTTTTCGCCATACAATACCGACGAATCCAACACAATTACAATGTATTATCATGTTATTTCAGGTTAATTACTGTGTTTAACTTTACTAACAACAAAATAACTATTAAATTTATTAAGTAATTAATTATTATGTAATTTTGTTATGATGGAATACACATTATTGCTGGAACTTTTCATTGATTTTAACATTAGATACTTATTATTCATGCATATTTAAATATTAGCTTCATATAAACATTCAAATTGTAATAAAATTGTACATTTCTTCAAGGAATTAGTACATTTTTAATATAATCTTGAAAACTGTTAGCGATACTTTCACTTAAAGTTCCCAGTCTATCGACTACATTCTTAGTGCTGTTGTAAACTCCTGACGTTTTATTGACTTTGTTATCAAAAACATTTAAAGCGCTTAGTTCTGGAAATGATGGGATGGGCCCAACTCCACTTTCCTGTCTCGACCGTTCCGTTGGAACTCCCATTGTAGTAATGGTATTGGCTATCACCATCTTCTTTCGTAATAATTAGTTGAGAAACCTTTGGCTTTCCATCATTACCGACAACAGCCTAAATATAATTTTATTAATATGAATTTAATTGGATCGAAAGATTCATTTGGAATAAGCACGAAAACCAGCAATGATACCTCTGAATAACTATACATAACGCTCTCATTTCCAGACCCCGAGTTCGTTGATGATACGCTGCTGCTTACTACTTGCTCGGTGCAAGAAAACTTCACAACTCCCAAAACAAGGAGTGTAACAGAAAGCATCATGCTTGTTGCAAACTGAAAACAGAGAAAGATGGTATTTTTTGAAGATTTTTTTTTGGAAAATCTAAAGAAAGGATTATGAACTAGTAAAAACCTTTTGCTAACCTGCATTTTGAGAATGCAAAGTAATATGCTGGTATAATGTTTTTAAGATATTCCAAGTTTTAAAACAAAATTACAAAAACATGTAGAAAATTTATTTAAACTAGGACGGAAACGAATGTGGGCAATTTCACCTGTAACTGAAAATGTTTTGAAAGCTCATGATCATTTTATGAGTAAAATTTCTCATGATTAACGCTATAATGACTAAATTTTAATTAACTACCCATCATGAAATAACGTCAATGTTCGGCCTACGATAATTAGATAACCCACTATTGCATCACAGTTTGAGCTTGCAGCAATGTTCTTCATTTCTTTTTATCGTATCTAGAGCATCATCGTGTAAATCCTAGCCAGAGGGAATGAATGAATTCAGTAGAATAGAAATGGAAATGCGATTCTGTAATTACTAGTTAGGCGGAAAATTATCTGATTTCTCTGATTAGAGATGGCAATATAACACCACAATAAACATTGACGTCGGTTGAACGTTAAGAAATGCATTGCCATTATACGAACGCGAAACAAAGAATCTCTGGAAACAAGCCACGAAGATGATTGCAATTGCAAGCTGTTTGCCTCCAAATGAGTTGTGACTTTATCAATTCTTCACATTTCAACTTCCTTAATTTATAAGTATTCTAGTAATTTGTCACTCGCGTTGAATTCAGATAGTTGCGTTTATCAAAAGTGTCATTAACAGGTTATTACTTAAAAGCTGTCCTTTTAACTTTTGCCATATTTCTCTTCTGATAATGGCTTTACAAACAAACAGATTATGGGGTTATGTGATAAGAAACCGTTTCGAGTCATGTTTCGTTCCTTTGCCTTTATTATTTTTTATCTTGTTTAAGTAGAGTCAATGATCTGTTTGATACACGAAGGAAAAATATGCGAGCATTGAGCATTGAACTAAATCAAATACAAAAATATTTTAAGAGCATTAATATTAAAATTTTTTCATTTATTTCATTCACTTTCATTTGTAATTGCAATTGTAATTCGTAAATTCAATCAAAATTCACACCGAAACTTAAGGAAAACTGACAACATTTTAAGTTGAAAATTAAATTAAGACAAGCATTTAACCTGGTGAATTGATTTGTAATAGTCATGAGTTATGAGATGTCAAGGATGCCAAAAAGTACGCTCATAGACTATATATACTAGGTATTTATAAAACTTATTTCCGTCCTATCGTTCAAATCTTGGGAATGAATGAAGGTAGCCAGTATAACTTGTAACTTTAAATTATGTTTATGAATGTGCGCACCTAATTAATTAAAGTGACTAAATGATATTAAAGGTTAAGGTAACGTCAAGTGAAAACCTCTATCTAGTATGAATGTATGAATAAGAAAGACAAGAAAGTTTTCTGCAAAGAAATAAGAAAAAGTTGTCTGCAACAAGAATAGCAATAAATGAATAATTTCTAAGCAGTAATCAGGCTATAATGACATTTTATGCCGAAGACTTGCTGCTACTTGTAAATTTATTGTTAGCTCTCAATTAATTCTTTTTTGGACTATTTACCCACAAATGAATGAGTGACAAAGAATTTTTGACCTATATGTTAAACAAAGTCAATCAATTAAGCATCATGCATTTATTTTAGTAAGTTTATTACCTATATGCAATCTGCTCTAGTTAGATCTTCAATCTTCGCACAGCCGCGTACCTGCAGACAGGCAATAAGGCCTTTTACATTGTTTGTATGGTTTTTTTATTTACTTGTTTGTTGCATTGTAAATTGTAATGCACATAACCTTGCCTGTCATCATTAAACTTTTAATCAGGCTATAATGACATTTTATGCCGAAGACTTGCTGCTACTTGTAAATTTATTGTTAGCTCTCAATTAATTCTTTTTTGTTTGGACTATTTACCCATAAATGAATGAGTGACAATGAATTTTTGACCTATATGTTAATCAAAGTCAATCAATTAAGCATCATGCATTTATTTTAGTAAGTTTATTATATGCAATCTGCTCTAGTTAGATCTTCGTACAGCCGCGTACCTGCAGACAGGCAAGGCCTTTTACATTGTTTGTATGGTTTTTTTATTTACTTGTTTGTTGCATTGTAAATTGTAATGCACATAACCTTGCCTGTCATCATTAAACTTTTAACATTGGCTTTCAAAATACTAATCAACTGTAAAACAGCTTATGAATCTACTACTAGAAAGCAAAAGCAATTAAACTTTTCTGCTGAGTGACGCCAGCCAGCAAACGCCATAAACACAAAGAATAATATTTTCAATCCTTTTCCTCAATTTTTTTCGCAAAATCCAAAAGTAATGTAAAATAAGTATTATTTAATAAACTGCATAATACATTTTGCTAAAATAAACTCTTCTGTTTCGTTATGATATGAATGATAAATGATAATATTATGCTTCGCTTGGCTTTATGCATTTTGGATGCAGAATGCGAATTTATGCAGCAGCAAAATATTGCAATTTGCATAGCATGCACAATAGAGATCTCTCTAGTTTTCTTTGTGTGAGGCGTGTGGTTGTTGCTGTGTGGGGTTGAGTTGTGACTCAACTGTGTTGATATCTCTCAGATTAAAATGAATAGAATATCATCATCTTTATATCGCATAACTTTACTACATATATAAAAGCAAATGAACCCACACATTAGGAATGTAAATGTTTGTTTCCAGATCTTCAGCTGACTATATTATATGAATGAGAGGATTGTGAGAATGTGGTTGGTTTTTATTATGAAAAGTTGAGAAAAGGATAGCGAGAGGAGAAGATTTTAATGTTTGTTTGTTTGTTGTTGTGTGTATCTGTCTGTATTATCTATCACGCAGTTTATTTGTAGCTGTTGTGGAAAGGAATTGTAAGCAAAGCAGAAAGTGATAATTGTGTTTGGAATTTCAGTAAACTTCTTTAAACGAAGATTGTGATTATGAAGGATTGAGAACTTCGTATGCATTTGATTTAAGAGTAGGTGGGATAAGTCACAGTGATACAGGATACATAGAGCTACCACCATATCATCGTATTTTTAGAGAAAGTTAATAAATAAAATGGAAATGACAGTAGTAATCAGGTATGAAGTAATAAAAAATCTTTTATTATTTTGTAATAAAAAAGGGTTGGTTATTTCCTGTCAACAACGTAATCAGTTTAATGTGTTATAATCGTAAATTTTTTGTGTTCATTGCAGCAACGAGTTTTGTTAATGGTGATTGATTGATGAGTTGGGGATGAGAAAACAAGTGGAGTACAGTTTAAAACGTTTTTGATTCTTTTTCCTTCGAGTGCTTTTACTTAAAAACAAAAGCTAATCAAGATGGGTGACGACGCTGAATCGAAAAAGACGCCACTTGTACCTTCTTTATATTTATCGAGTTTGAGTTCCGTTCCAATTCAGCAAGTCCTATCCGAGTTGGAAGTCCTTCCAGGGAACCTTTTGTTAGACATTTTCGTACAGGTATTATACAGCCATGTACACCACACTTTTGACATTTTGTGTGATGGAATGTACCTTTCTTTGTTGTTGTTGACTACTTTTACTGTACTCATACTTTTATTTTACAATTTTTGAAGGTCGCGGAAGATGGAGGTTATGAGGACCTTCAGCTTATCAAAGAGAAGTCGTGTGACTTGAGCATATTTGTAAAATTAATGCAAACGAAGACGCACAGGAATCAGCTTCATAAGTTTGTTAAGGTAATAATGAGATGAATTGAATGAATGAGGAAACATTTAAAAGATTTTCAAAAGTGTTTACCAAAATGTAAATCGCTGAACAATTGAATTGATAACCAGTAATACCTACCTATGTGCATTATTGTACGATTTGGCAGATTCTCATAAATAAGGAGGTTAAGAAGGCTATAAACGCAGATGGAAATCAAGATACAAATGACGTGGTGTCACTCGAGTTTGGTGCTGCTGGCGTTTCATATTCATATCGACAGCTTGTGCTAGATTTATTACCTGCCAAACTTGCGTCAAATTTTGAAGTGAAAACTCGAGTTTGGTGCTGCTGGCGTTTCATATTCATATCGACAGCTTGTGCTAGATTTATTACCTGCCAAACTTGCGTCAAATTTTGAAGTCAAAGCGATGAAAGAAATCAGCAATGAGGAGGATCGCTCCAATCTTATCAAAATCGGAATGCCTCTAGGTAAGCATTTAACATTTGACTATAAACGTATTTTGATGTTTCATTAAAAAATTGTTGGATTCAAGCATCAATTTTCTTATAAAACAATAGGCGAGTTTTTGTGCGAAGCTGGCTGGTATGAGGAAGGTGCCAAAGTATTAAACCAGTGTATGTACATTTGCATGGCAGAAGATGATTTAGAAGATTGCAAACGAAGTGTACATTGTCTGGAAAAGTAAGATTATCAGAAGAATGATCAAATAAATAAGTATCTACTAAACATTGCATAAGTATAAATAAAGGTTTATGATGCTTAGATCTTGAAAACAATTAAACATTATTTAATGTAATTTGTTTTTTTCTAGATTACTGAGAGCACAAGTCTCCTACAGCTTGCATCCTCAGGCAAGAATGACCTTTGAAACTGCTAATATCATGATAAAAAAGCTACACGATGCGAACATTGAAGTAAACCTGGCCGGGCTTTATTCTGCATTTTCAAGCCTTTCTTACCTTGAATGTGATTACAAAAATGTAAGGCTGGAATTGTCTTTCGTAATAAATTTTTTTGTCATTCATTTTTAATCAGTGTATATCTAACTCCTATTTTCCTTTGTTTTATTCTAAGGCCTTGGAGTGGAGCATAAAAGCTTTAGAGGAACTGAGCAGAAGGGATCAAAAATCTACAGATCCCAGAACTACTGTAGACATATTACGTCAAGCTGCAAAATCCTGTATTGTAAAACGGGAATTTCATAAAGCGGAGTTGCTAATCAAAGAAGCTGTATACCTGGCTAGAGATGTTTATGGCTCCAAGAGTGTCAAATACGCAGACGCTCTTCTGGATTACGGCTATTATCTTGTTAATCGGGATTCTGTACAGCAAAGTGTAGAAGTTTACCGAGTAATTGCAGATATTTATTATTTGCCTGTGCCTGCTATAAGTTACTGATAGGACTATATAATAGTTCTGCATTATCAACGTAAGCAGGTAATTTTTAATTGATCGTTGTTTCTTTATAGGAGTGCCTTGAAATTCGCAGAGCTGCATTTGGAAGCTATAATTTAATGACCGCTATAGTTATTGAAGATCTGTCATACGCCCTATATGTACAAGAGTACAGCAGTGGTAGCTTCACTGAAGCACGGTAATTTAATATTTTTCACTGAACAATCATTAGCCAGAGTTGTCAATCATGGTATGCATCTAACTCATTAACGGGGTTTTATTTTATAGCTCCTTAGCACAATCCGCAGTGTCTATAATGGCTGTATTACTTCAAAATAACCACATTCAGTTTGCATCTGTAAAACGAGTCAAAGCTTTAATTCTGGAGGAAATTGCAATCGATAGTCACGGAGCGCATATCGAAGTTGAATTATTGAATGAAGCAGAAAAGCTGCATTTGCATGCGCTAACACTGAGAAAATATCCGG